>OX155909.1:2211203-2293703 GCA_944588485.1 Phosphuga atrata
AAGACCAGACAGATAAGACCAGACAGACAAGACCAGACAGACAAGACCAGACAGACAAGACCAGACAGACAATACCAGACAGACAAGACCAGACAGACAAGACCAGACAGACAAGACCAGACAGACAAGACCAGACAGACAAGACCAGAAAGACAAGACCAGACAGACAAGACCAGACAGACAAGACCAGACAGACAAGACCAGACAGACAAGACCAGACAGACAAGACTAGACAGACAAGACCAGACAGACAAGACCAGACAGACAAGACCAGACAGACAAGACCAGACAGACAAGACCAGACAGACAAGACCAGACAGACAAGACCAGACAGACAAGACCAAAACAGACAAGACCAGACAGACAAGACCAGACAGACAAGACCAGAAAGAGAAGACCAGACAGACGAGACTAAGCTTTAATAGCTTTTTTTTAAGACAAGCTTTAATAATTTCGAAATTTTCTAAAATAAATTTGATAACACTTGCTTTAATACCTACATATATATTTAATTTCTAAATAAAATGGACGATCAGACTTCGCAAATTAATCAGGAAAAGCATATTTATACAGAGATGTAGATTCCTTATTAATTTTAATTATTCTTTTGTACGTTATTCAAATATACAATTTTCTCACACACTAGTAGTTAATTACATCGGAATTTCACAGATTTTAATTTTAATATTAGATTATCTATGTAATAATATTAAACTTAATTGCTCAAAGAATTATTGTTCAAGATCCGAATGTCCTACCATTAAAGCTACTACATAAATATTCATATTTCCTATTATTTTTATATTTTTTGTCTGTGTTCTGTTATACCTAAAAAAACTAGGATTGCCCTATAACGAGGAGAAAAATAGAGAACTTTTGGAAAACAAATATAATATTTTAATATGTACAAAAATATAACTCTAAATTGAAAAGTTCATTACATTTTTGCCACTAATTTTGTGAAAATATTATATAACTTGTGAAGTTATATAAATCTTCGTCGTCGTCGTTGGGATTTCTTCGTTGTCGAAGATCCTTTCCTCATTGTCATCGCCGTCTTCGAAATCGCCTGTTGGTGGCTCCAGAGACCGATGCGAGATCGGATGGTACGTTGGTGTTGCGTGTAGGGAATATGCCGGAATTATTGTGGCAGATATTACGCCAAGAGTTTCTTTCTTGACACAGAGATTCCCAGGTGTCCTCTATTCCGGCTTTCTTTACTACGGAGTAAATTACATCTTTACACCTCTTCTGCTGGCCACCAAGGTATCGTTGGGATAGCTCACCCAAGAGAATTTGTTTTGGGATACGATCATCGGACATCCGGCACACATGCCTTAGCCAGTTGATTGCGCGCCAGTTGATTGCGATTGAAGGTGTTCTCTATAGATTCCATTTAACTTCCATTATACAGCGCAGCTGTGTCATTTGGAATTTCTCCAATGCCTTAACGTGCTTTTTGTACACAATCCAGCACTCACTAGCATATTGTAGAAGAGAGAAGACAACTGCTTTGAAAACTAGGACTTTCGTGTGTATGGTCAGGTCACTACAGCCAAGGCCTGTCTCCCGGAGTTTAAAGAAGTCATGCGAGGCACACCGTAGAGTATTTGCCACAAAGCTTGTTCACCATGTCGAATGCCTTCCGTAGATTGACAAAAACAGCAAACATAGAAGAATGCTGCTCCCTCTCTTTTTCCTGGAGCTGTCGAAATTTTAAGATCATATCTGTTATCCCTCTGGGCGGGCAGAAACCAGATTGACTCTCTGGTAGGATTGACTCTAAAGCAGGCTGTAGACGGTTAGAGATCACCCTTGCCAGTAACTTACCAGCTACACAGAGAAGGAAGATGCCACGGAAATTGGTGCAATCTGATCTGCCCCTTTTCTCTTGTATATATTAACAATTAGAGAGTGCTTGAAGTCAGCGGGGGCCATTTCAGAATCCTAGATTTGTTTAAATGTGGTAAGAATTTTATTAAGAATGGGAGTACGTACACAGTACGGCAAGCCACCTTGTCCAGGTGCTTTGTTGTTCTTAAGCTGCAGTTGCCATGCAAATTTAAATCTCATCAGATGTTGGGTAGAGAGCTAGCTCCTCCCTCACAGGATATTGGGGGATTTGGTTGACAGCTTGTAGATTCACAGTTGATATAGTGTTCAGAAGCTCTTGGTAGTACTTTCTCTAGATATAGACTCTGGTCGAGTGAACTAACTTCCGATCCAGCTGTCTCACAATAATGTGGTCGAGTGCATGGCAATGGGTGGATCTTGGGTGCCTCCAGGTGCCTTTGTAGATATCTTTTAGTTAAAACAGAGTGTTTTTAATTCAACTAAGTTGTGCGATGCACAAAACGTTCATTCTCCTTTTTCGTTCACCTTGCCAATACTGTGCCTGCCAATAACTCCTCTACATGCCTCAAAGTTCTGGACAACTCGAGCATTGAAATCACCAAGAAGTACAACACTCGCTGCTTGGGATATTATCCATCGTTGAACCAAGTAGATTATAGAAGGCTTCTTTAACTTTGTCCTCCTCCTGGAGAGTTGGGGCATATATGCTGATAAAATTGATTGGTCTTCCGTTGGATGTGTCCCTCCGTCTCAGGGTTGCAATACACTCATTGATTCCAATAGGAATAGATTTGGATTGGGCTAGAAGAGTATTCTTGATGGCAAAGCCTACTCCGTGTTAGCTGGGCTGATCTTTACTTAGATCTTTCCAGAAATATGTATCGTTCCTCTCAGAGATGGTGCCCTCTTGATGTAAACGAATCTGACTTTAGGCTGCAATATCTATGTTGTATCTATAGATGAGTTCCCGATCTATTATTGCATTCCGACGCTCAGGGCAACTGATGATGCAACTTTTAAAACGGGAGGGCGCTTTCTGCAGCGTTGATTGTGCGAAAACCTACGCAGGGTTTTCCCCCCGGAGATCCGATTGGGGGAATTTACTCAAAAACCATTTACTCCTGTCAAGTTCATCATATGTGAAGAAGGGATGGGGATGATTGATGGTGAATGAGGGTGACTGCACGGAATAAAAGGGGGGCTTGTACGTGCTGCTGCTATAGGTACCTTTGCTACCTTGTACCTGCTACCTTTCTATTTTAAAGACCTAGATTTTAGCCAATTGTCTATAATTCAGCAATAAAAGTAGAAATTTAAATTCGTTTACCTACTCATGTATTTCTTTTAACATTTCTTAATTATTGCTGCGGCACCCCAGGCATACGCTCGGCACCCAGTTTGAGAACCACTGCTCTAGATGATTAAGTTTCGCCTCTGCTCTGGTGCAATTATGCAAGATTTTTCTGATCTTTCGGCCTTTTTAGATATTTCATTTTTTACCTATAATTACAAGCTATCTAGACCAGTGTTTTTCAAACTTTTTCATGCCGCGATGTTTTTCAAACTTTTTCATGAGCTCCTACCCTACCCTCCGCTGTTTCTAGCTTGTATTTTTTTGTGATACAAATATCGAATCTTTACATAATCTTTACTTATTTTTATAATTAAATATCGGCTAAATACGTAATTACTTACACATAACAGACATCGTGATCAAGTGAAAGAAAAAATAAAATAAAGTACTTTTGTATCCCTGCAGATTGATGAATCTACTGATATTGCGGGTTGTGAGCAGTTTATAGCTTTAGTGCGTTTTGAATCCAATGAGAAAGTGATGGAAGAAATTCTGTTTTGTAAAGTTCTGCATACGAATACAACAGGTCAGTGCTTATATAACATGTACCTTGAAGCTACACAAGACTTCCATATCTATTGGGCGAAGAAATGCATAGCTATTTGTAGCGACGGAGCAAAAGCCTTGACTGGTTCGAAAAGCGGCTTTATAACCAGACGTAAAGCACTGATGCCAAAGGCTTGTTGGATACATAGCTTCATCGCCAAGCTCTTGCGTCCAAAACCTTGCCACAGGAATACAATGACGTTTTTATTATAATTATAAAATTAGTAAATTCTATTAAAGCAAAAGCGTTACAGACACTTTTATTTCGAAGATATGGGTTCGCTGCACCAAAGTTTGCTTTACCACGCAGAGGTTAGGTGGTTATCGAAAGGTAACAGTACTTTGCCTTTCGATAACCACCACAAGAGTTTTGGAGCTGAACTTTTGTTGTATTTACAGCAGGTCAAGTCCGAATGTACCAAATTTATTTGTGACCCGGAATTCCCTTTGAAACTGGCTTTTCTTTCTGACCTATTCGAGCATTTAAACACTTTGAATAAAAGCCCTCAAGGGAGGAATGACGATTTCATTAGCGGAAAAGACAAAATCCATGGCTTAACGAAAAAAATAAACCTGTGGTCATCATCTATAAAGACAACTTTGAGTCGTTTTCTTCTACTCAGTCTTTTATTGGAGAAGTGGGATCTGAGATAAACATCCAATCATATATACCTGGCATGGAAATTGTATTGCAGAATTTGAAAGAAGAATTGTGTAAATATTTCTCAGTGGAAGAACTTTCAGAAAACACTGGGAAAAGGTGGATCATAAAGCCGTTTTTAAAAGCAGCTACAGAAGCGGCAAGTTTTTGAACCAATCTAAAAGAAAATCTGTTGGAATTATCTGCTGATGGAATGTTACACTTGTCTATCACTTTGGATAGCTTTTGGCTAAAGAAAAAAAAACAGAATATCCACAATTAACCATAGAAGCTTTGAAGTGTTTGATTCCATTTGCCACTTCCTATTTGTGCGAGTTTACGTTTTCGTCGATGGCTCAAATAAAAGGCAAACAGAGAAATCGCCTAAATTTAGAAAGCGATTTAGTTCTAGGTGTAGCAAAAACGGATTCGCCATGGGAAAAATTGATTAACAAGAAACAGGCCCAACCATCACATTAATGTTAATGTGTGCCTATTCCTCGTAACATTAATGATTCATGTGACTCGAAGGTATTTGTTGATTTGTGTTAACCTAATTTGTGTTTTACCAAACCTTTAATAGACCTTAGCATAGTTGAATCTTTTTTGTGCGCATGTTTCAATTTCCGCCATGTTATAAGTCAAAAGTGCCCGAACTTTTTGACGTATAATTAAATTTGTACCAGAAACTTTCATATTCCCGCCTTTCAAACTTGGCGATTAACAAATTTGGCGACAAACGCATGCGATTAGCTCACCGTTAAAAGGCCTATTAACCTTTTCTTAATAAATATAACATTTTAAAATAGAATGATTTTAGTTTTTTTTTTACTTTGAATGCTTCTTTAAGGTAGTTCTCTCTTAAAACAGCTTTGCATGATAAGTCAACTATAGACCACTCAACAATATAAGACGATGATTTTGTCGACTACTGTCACGAGTGAACTAGGGCTTTTTATTTTAAATTTTAAAATAACTGCGACCTCTTTAAAGAGTTTTCGCGACCCCCTTAAAATGGCTTCGCGACCCCCCCACGTTGAAAAACACTGATCTAGATGAACTGTTATATGTCGCATTTGTACCACACAAAACTTGAAGGGAAATTAACTCATATGATCTGATAGAACGAGGCAATGAAATTGCAGCAAATTTCCCTCCTTTCTAGTTGCTGCAATGTGATTTATATTTTATTATTAATACTTATTTAAAACAATTGGTTCTTCTAGGCCGAACACTTGTATCCTAAAATAACTAATTTTTATTATAGTTATTAAGAAATAAGTATAAAATTTGAGTTTTATTTAACATAACTTTAAATACCGATAGTAGGGAAAGATGATGCGTTCTGGAACCTCCTCACTCCTCGCCCCCACCACTACCCCCACTACTACCCCACCACTACCCCCACCCCTAGATCCCGCCCCAGACCACCTCCGACCACTAGCTCCACCCCTAGACCCCGCCCCAGACCACACCCATAGACCCCGCCCCCGAGCCCCCCACTTCCGTTACACACAACTTCTGTTTACAATAAATTTACTAACATACACCTCGAGCGCGGTCGGTTGTTTAGCATTGATAATTATTTATATTCGGAACGCGATTGATATTTAAACCTATGCTCTAAATTCATAGTCATATCAACAATTAAAACTGTGATTGCGATCAATCTGTAAAGGTTTTCGCAGCAAGGATAATCTTGGAAGCCATAAGGAAGTATGTGATGACAAAAAAAAAATGTACTACAAATACACCGTTTGCAATTCAATTTTCACAAGAAAAGATAGCGACATATGAGAAAACATAATAATGGTGGGAAGAAAAGGAGTCTAGATCCTGAATATTCATCCTAAACCTGAAGCCGGTGAAGCCGGTCCAGCAGAACATCATCCAAGCTTGTGTCAGCTATAGAATTGATGGTTCAGAGATTGATGTAGATAGCTTTATTAGTAAATTGAACAGCCGTTGTACGAGAAGCCGCATTCTATCCATACACTTTACGTCCACTTTTCCGTCCACCGTCCACTTTTTTCGTCCACCGTCCACTTTCCGTACTTTCCGTCCACTTTCCGTCCACTTTTTCCGTCCACCGTCCACTTTTTCCGTCCACCGTCCACTTCTTCCGTCCACTTTTCATCCACTTTAATCAGCTTTTAATCAGCTTTTAAACAGCTTTTTAACAGCTTTTAATCAGCTTTTAATCAGCTTTTAAACAGCTTTTTAATCAGCTTTTGAACAGCTTTTAAACAGCTTTTCCAAGTGGAAAGTGAATGCAGTTGGATGAAAAGTGGATGGAAAGTGGATGTAAAGTGGATGCAAGTGGATGGAAACTGGATGTAAAGTGGATGGAAAGTGGATGCAAGTGGATGGAAAGTGGATGGAAAGTGGATGCAAATCTCACGCATGCGCAATAGAAATAGTGGGGGTTAAGGGCGGGGGCGGGGTCTTGGGGTTGAAAGTGGGGGCTAGGGGTTGGGTCTGGGGGTTGGAAGTGGAGCTAGGGGGCGGGGTCTAGGGGTGTGGTCTGGGGCGGGGTCTAGGGGTGGAGCTAGTGGTGGGGGGTGGTCTGGTGCGGGGTCTAGGGGTGGGGGTAGTGGTGGGGTAGTAGTGGGGGTAGTGGTGGGGCGCGAGGAGTGAGGAGGTTCCAGAACGCATCATCTTTCCCTACTACCGATCTATCCATCATGTGGTCCATATGCAATTCTACAATAACAACAATAAAAAAATACAATGCAAACCAGCTTTATGTTTCTTATAAATACCACAAATATGCTAAACAAGAAGGAGAAGTGCGAAAAGTTCCTCTTCATAATTTAAAATTATAGAAAACAGCATCAAAAACAAGCTTTCAGTAATCTTATTAAGCAAAGTACTACTGCAACTGATGTTACCTATAAAATAGCATACATACTTGGAACATGCAGAAAACCATTTAGTGATGTGGAAGTGATGTATATGTGGAAAGATTTTATTGTTGAAGCAGTAGTACGTTTAGATGCAGAGAAAGTTGAGAAATACATACAATTGCTTTTTTAAGACGAACTTCAACTGATAAAGACAGCACGAGTTAGTCTTGTTGCAATAGTTTCCCCTGCTCTTCTCTAACCTTTTCCTCAGGATATTTTTGAGGAACGATAGCCATTTTTCTGGCAGAGAGAGAGCGCCGCTGTAAGACTGACCAGATCAACTCTGTGAACTACCTCAACTACCTCAGTCGTCTGTTTGCTTGTTACTTGTTACCACTAGTTTTTGCATACTAGAGGCAGCAAGATTGTGTCATCATCTTTCGTGGGTCTAGTGGATGAACCAATACCCCTCGGAGATGATGCCTTAAGAGAGGAAGTCCTGTCACTGAGACTGCAAACTTCAGCGATTTCTTCCTTTCCTAATGTCATCCCGTGAGCCGAATTCAGGGTTGTTGCCCCTGCCCTCTACTAGGTCTACATTCTTAGAATGTTCCCCTGTAGGTGATTTGGTTTTTATATTTTTTACGGTATCCATTTTTGTTCCACGACTAGCTAGGGAAATATGTTGGTCCAAACCTGCAGAGCTCCGCAAGAAGGAGTAAGGCTATGGTTACCGGAAGTACCATTCATCCATCACTTTGTGCTTCTCCATTCTCCGAATATACAAAGCGGAATATATGAAATCTCATTTTTTTTTAATTTATATAATTTTTATATAAATAGATTTTTTTAATTCAATATATTAGTACCAGTATGTATTTCCAATAAATAATTCACGCAAAACCTATATTTTTGAGATATTTAATTAATGGTTATTAAAATTACAATAATTATAGCAACGAGACAAAATAATATAAATTAAAATGAAATAATATATTTTCACAAACAAATAAATAGGCATTCCAAATTACATAATTATTTATGCTTGTGGTTTTGAAAGCTCAACTAAAAAATAGACACAAAAATAATAAATTATTTTCCTATGGAAAATTTATTGTAGCAATAAAATCCCATATACGATTTAGTTAATTATGTTTGTATTTTTTTGCTCAGCATTAATCTGTGTTTGTATGTGAGGAGTTAATAGTATTTAAATTATAGAATCTGCTAATAATAAAACATTACAAGCTATAAAGATTTGAAAATAAAAGTTGAACATAAAATTTGAGCGTCAGTAATTGGATGTTGGTTTGAAATTGAAAGACATAGCTATTGTTAAACGCCATATGACTCTAATAGTACTTCTAGGACTTTTTCTGTAATGTAAAATAAAACAGATGAAATGTAATTGCATAGACTTGCAAAACAACTATTCCAGCGTTTTTTTCAACCGGCGCACAGTGGGGCCGAATGCATGATTTCTTGGCAAAAATTATTTGAACTAAATTTTGACTATAAAATGATAAGTACAAAGCTTTTTAAATTTAATATGTATTTTTTTCTGAACTATATACAGGTATGTAAATTTATGGAAGTGTCCAACCAGTTTTTATTAGAACCTGTCATGTTTCCTGTTAGCTTTTTGCCTTCTTTTCTTGAAATCAGCTACAAAATTGAAATCTTTTTATCAAGATCCGGAATTAGGTCTTTAGGACACTTGTTTCAACGAATTTTGTCAAAAATATTACTTTACTTCGGTTCTGCGCTGTCAGCAGTTAGACCAAATCAGTTAAAAACACGTCTGCCGCCGATGCAGATATCTTGACCACTTCATATTGTTTTGCTATATAAAAATTCAGGGATAACGTTGAAAGTATAAATAAACTATGTGTGTAAACAGAACATTGATATTACTAACCATTTTTCCACAAAAAAATCGGGAAAACTTGGTATTCTTTTGCGCTCTAAACCAGCATTATCTCCAATTGGCGCAAACATGCGCAGCTTTTTTTTTTCAAATTAATCGTGAACAACTAATGCATCTCTCAGTGGTCCAGGAAATGGCGGAGATAAAACGCGAGCTGATGCGATTCACGAAGAAATTAGAAGAAGATAAAAGAGAGGAGAAAAAGTGGAGAACGGAACTAAAAGCGATGAGGGAAGAAAATAAATTAGCAAGAGAGAAAATTATAGGCTTGGAGAATGAGATTAGAGACTTAAAGAAGGCAAGTGCAGACAGGGAATGTAAGATAGAAGCAGATAGAAAGCAAATGGAAGAGAAATTGGCTAAAATTGAAAGTTTTAGGGAAGAAAAGGATAAGAAAGAAAGAAAGTTAAACATAGTTATGAATGGAATTAAAGAAGAAGCTACGTGGGAAAAGGAAGTAGAGGACTTGCTAAAGGACAAATTTCAAATAAATGCGGTACAAAACATGCACAGAATAGGAAGCCCGACAAATGGAAAAAAACAGAGCAATATTAATTAAAATGAATAACTGGGAGGAAAAACTAAGGATAATGAAAATGAAAAACCAATTAAAAGGATCGCAGGTCTACGTGGACAATGATCTCACAGAGAAGGAAAGAGAGGTGCAGAGGGAGATAAGACAGAAAGCTAAAGAAATGAGGGAAAGAGGCAAGTTTGTAAGAGTAGGATACCGAAAAATGGAAGTAGACCAGAGGTGGTACCACTACAATGATGTTACAGGAATAAAGGATATAAAATTTCAGTAAGAAAGAATAGGGAGATGGAAAACCAGCAGGTCACGAAGCAAACGAAGCGTAACGAGCATATATATTTTGCAAAGGCAGATGAAAAAATAAGCAAATAAATCCGTTCTACATGATTCTCTATCGTTTTACACTAGTTTTAAAAAAAACTATTTTGCCTATTTTGCTATTTTAAATTTTACTGCCTAAAAGGTACCTAATGAGCCCTTATAGCGCCTATTTGTGACCTAAAATAGTGAAAAATTGTTTATTCATAAATTCTTAGTCTGTGTGAAATTATGTAAACGTTAAATAGGTTTTCCTGAAAGTACCTTTAAGAGTTGAAGTTTTAAAAAATTTACTATCCCATTTGCCATTGCCCCCGAACGAATTATCACAAGATGGAATACTTGGCTAAAAGCGGCATTTTATTACTGCAACAATATTGATGCTGTAACAAAGGTTTGTTTTTCTGTGTTCCCATTCGGTCAGCCAAACTTATTATTTTCTTAGGTTGTAATGGAATTTGACTGAAGCTGTGTAGAGTCTATATGCAAGGCACAACATTGTTTTAAAAATACCGACATTAAAAATTCTTTGGCATATATTTCATTCAATTTTCACATTTTAACAGAAATAATTGGAAAAAACTCCATTAACAGAGTATGTATAATTGATGGACAGTGTATTAAACCATTTGAAAACTGCACTAGGTACAAATGCAAGAAGTGCCTTTTTAAAACTTGAGGCCGTTTTACAAAAAAAACAGACTTTTCTATTTTACGAAATGTAAAATGAAGTGGGGAAAATGTTGAGGTTCCTGAAAACTGAACGCCAGAAACAGCGGTAATGTTGAAGTATATATGTGTTACCGTGAATGACCGAAATTGGAGAATGTCGACTTTCACCGGTGAATGTCAACACATACCAAATACGTCGGTGAAAGTTCGAATATCTCATTACTTTGTTGTACATTCGGACCCTCACCGGTGTATGTCGACAATCACAGATACGCTCTGGCGGAGGTCCAAAATGGAGATGCCGACAGAGAGGCGACTGGCTCTCTCCCGCCAAATCCTTTGTTCTGCTGGGAGTCAATCAGCTTTATCAGTCTTATATTCCAATAAATAAGATTTGAATAACATAATTAACTAATTTTGTTATTACCATTATATTCGCATCTCATTTAGAATGTACTGTGGGTTTTAAATTATTGGTCACTCCTCTCAGAAGAAGCAGCGAAAAAGTTACGTCACCCTTGTGACGTTTTATAGCGACTGCATTACGGAGAAGAAAATATAAATCTCCGAAATGTTCAACATTCACCGTTAGTGCACGGTGAATGTCGATATTCACCAGTGAATTGCCCCAATTTCGGTATTTCACGGTAACATATCCACCGGTAACGTCATGCGATGTTGAACGTTCTTTTTCCGCATATAAAATGATTTTATCTGACAGACGGCACAGCCTTACACCAGACAATTTAGAGAAGATAATGGTAGTTTATTGCAACAGCAAATATGAAACCGACACAAACAATAATAATTAAGAAATGATTTTTACTTTTCTTTACATTTTATAATATAAGTATAATAATAATATAAGTGTTTTATAATAAAGTATTGTTTTTTTATTCTTTATAGAATTTAAGTTTCTGCAATATATAGATGGACAAAGCACATAAAGGTTTGAATAAAATACTTATGGACCGCTGCATTCTTTTCATAAATTTGAATTAAAAAAATAACCTATTTTAAGCGAACATTTTTGAAAACCTGCCATATCTTTCTTATCTTTATAGAACCTATTAAAAACCAATTATGTGTTTTTTGACAACCTAATAACCTACCTATTCTAACAATTTTTAATGCCTAAAGTTCCAACCTTTAGTGATCATGAATGGTCATTACTTGAAATGGTCATTATTTGAACAAATAAATATGTTCTATAATTTTTTTTAAATAGTATCAGAGGCGATATGTGGCGACAAATACATAACATTACCATTAGTTGTTGTGGCCTTTAATTTACTTATATCAGAAATTGAATCGACCGTTTCTGAATTAGATAATAAGCCAATCCGTAATTTCGTGGATGAAGCTCTCTTGATTGCTTTTCAAGCATCAAGAGATAAAATGTTAAAACATTATAGAAAAACAAATTGGGTTTATTGTTTGTGTAACTTGTTATGTTTAGTTCTGGACCCGCAACATAAAATCGGGACATTTGATATTACCAAATGAGGCAAGGAAATGAAAAATGAGGCTGTCCAATGTTTTGATAATGTTTATAGAGTATGGAAAGAATACCAATTTTGAGAGAGAATGCGTTCCGAAGTTAGTCGTCCATACGGAATTGAAGGATTCAAAAAAATGTACAATAATTCAGTATAAACTTCAAAACACTGGGAAGCTGAATTTGCCGAAATCAAAATATTTTAGAGTGGTGGAAGTCTCATGCAACGATTTTTCCCACTCTTTCCAAGATGGCCAAGGATTTCTTCAGCATAATGACGACATCAGTACCTGTTGAAAGATTATTCTCTTCAGCAGGTGCTATAATGATCAAAACGCGCACATCATTAAGGGATGATGTGATGCAACCTTTTATTATGTTTGAATTCCTGGTCATCTTGTGACTTAAAGCAAAATCTCGGATAATTAAATATTGTAACCTGTATTTATGAATAAAATATTGTAAAATTGTATTTTATTATATAACAATTATCTATATAACAAATAATCACGCACTTATTAATTACAATAAAACTAATGATTACCTCGTTTTGGACTATCTTAACAATAAGTTCTACTAAGAACGATATTTGACGAGATGAGACGACACGAGACGAGATAAACGGTTACGAGAGCGAAACGAGACAAACGCTTCCTAGAGCGAGAGCGAGACTGAGACGAGAGTAACTTTTTTCACAACTAACGAGAGCGAGACGAGATTTTTGAAACTCTCGCCCTATCTCGTCTCGTGTGAAGCCCTAAAAACGATATTACATTAAAAACTAAATCCAATCACAATAGTCTATTGAAACGGTTTTGTCTTGTCCTTTCGTGATCGAGGCTTTCGTCAAAAGTTTACCTAGTCATACATTTGTCTAATCTCGTTTACTCAATTTATCAAGACTAATATTAAATAACCCTGAACCACCTGCCATACGTCTCAAGTGAGAAAATTACTGCTACTTTGGGTCTGAGAGACGTTTGTCAGGTGGTTAGGTGTTAAATATACTAAAAATAAATAAATAAATATATATATATATATATATATATATATATATATATATATATATATATATTTCGTTTGCATATTGTGTTGTAATGTAGCAGGTTTGAAGAGAAAATTAAGAGCGGATTATAAGGATGACTTGTTCGTTTACGTGAAGAGCTTCGATATAATTGGAATAGTGGAAACATGGATTGACGAAAAGGATTGGGAGGAGGTGAAGAACGAACTGCCAGATAACTTCGCGTGAAAGTGCCAATGGGCAAAAAGAGATTTCAAATGGGGAGCCCAAGAGGCGGTTTAATAACCGGAGTAAAGAAGAACATAGAGGAAGAGAAAAATTATAGGGGAGAAGATTACGGCGAAGGGATTCAAATAAGAAAGATAAAATTAAACGGGGATAAATGGAAATGTATTATAGTTTATAATAATAAAAGACTAAAAGAATTATTAACGGAAATAGAGACGGAAGCAAACGAGGACACCTTGTCTAAAGTTATAATTGCAGGGGACTGGAACGTAAGAATAGGGGAGAGCCAGGTTGGGAATCTCGGGGAAGGAGGACATGAAGTAACAAGAAAATCCAAAGACAAAATAATCAACGCGGATGGTAGAAAATGGCTTGACTGGATGAAGGAAAGAAAATGGAACATATTAAATGGATGCACGGAGGGAGATTGGAGTGGAGAGACAACGTATGTAGGGGGAAGAGGGATGTCAGTGATAGACTATGTAGTAGCAAACGAGGCAGCAACAAGTGATATAATCAGCATGGAAGTAGGGAACAGGATAGAGTCGGATCATTTCCCGCTGGAAGTAACGGTAAAAGGAAAAACGGTGGTTAGTGGACAGACGGAGAAGCAGAAATCAGTAGCGATATGGAATAAAGAGGCGGTACAAAGATTTAAGCGCAACCTGGAAAACTGTCAGCTAGAATCAATAAATAGCCTAGAACAACTGGTATCTAAAGTCCATGAGGCGATAGTATGGAAAAATGTCAGGAGTGATCATTATAACAGCGCATGGATTGATAAAGAATATATCTCCAAGAAAAAACAGTTGAGAGAGGATGTCAAGAGATGGAGACAGAGCGGAGGAACTCCAGGTAAATTAAAAAATATGAAGGACCAAATGAAAGAACTTGTGAAGAACAAAAAAGGAACGTGGCAAAGAAAACAAATGGAGGAGGCTAGGAAGCTCAATAGTGAAAGAGAAATATGGAAGTTTATTGCCAAAAATGTGGAAAAAGCAACCCGGAAAGTTAATGAAATTAAGATGGAAAGATGGAGAGCACATTTTATGCAGTTGCTGGACGGAAAAGAAGATAAGGGAGCAGAGGAGACAGTGGAAGACGACGGAAAAGAAGAAGAAGGCCATCGACCAGAAATTATGTGGGAGGAAATGGAGCAAGTGCTGGGTGGGCTGAAAAGAAGAAAAGCGACAGGTCCGGATGGAATCCCAAATGAAGCGTGGAAACTAGCGCCGGTGTCAATACAAAAAAAACTCCACGAATTATACAACAAGATTTTCAAAGGACAGCAACCAATTCCAGAAAGCTGGAGGGAAGGGGACATCGTACCAATTTTCAAAGCAGGAAATAAGGGAGAAGCAGAAAATTACAGAGGCATCACACTGATGGATACATCATATAAGATATATGCAAAAGTAGTGGAGATGAAAATACAGGAAGAAATTGAGGAAAAGGAAGTGATTCCGGAAGTACAAGGGGGATTCAGAAAAGGGAGGGGAACAACGGACCAGCTGGTTACCTTAAAATACGTAATAGAGCAAGAGCTGGCACAGAAAGGTGGAAAGGTGTATGCTGTATTCATAGATCTTAAAGCGGCATATGACACAGTAAACCGAAACATGCTATGGGAAATGATGAGAGCAAAAGGAATTAGTGGGTGGCTAGTGATGGCGGTTACAGATCTATATGGCAAGACAAGCTGCAGAGTTAGAATAAGTGAAAAAGATCCGAAAGATTCTGGGTTAGGAAAGGGTTAAAGCAAGGGTGTCCACTTAGCCCTGTCCTATTTAATGTTTTTATAAATGACTTTAAAAAGGTTTTAAAGAAAAGGTTTTTAAAAATGGGCAGGCAGGAGGAGTGGTAATAGGTAGGATGAAAGTGTGGTCTCTAGCTTACGCGGATGACATAGTTGCTTTAGCAAGAACAAACGGGGAAATGAAAGAGATGATTGGAAGGATTAAAAGATATTTTGAGAAAAGAATGTTAAGTGTGAATGTAGAGAAGACTAAGTGGATGGTGTTTAGAAAGAAAGTTGGTAAGAAAGAGGAAAGCTTGATGTGGGGGGAAGAGGTTATAGAGCAGGTTAGCAGGTTCAAATACTTGGGATTTGTGTTTGGTAGTAATGGGTCCAATAATGAGCACATTAAGTTCGTATGTAAGAAAGCATGGGTGGCTGCTAATAGGTTTTGGAATGCTTGGAAAGATAAATTTGAAGATAGTTTCGTGGCAAAAATGACAGTGTGGAAAGCGCGTGTTCGGAGTATTTTGTTGTATGGAGCGGAAATATGGGGTATGAACGAGATGGAACAAGTAGAAAAGGTACAACTTCAGTTTATAAAAAGGGCGTTGAAATTAGACAGGAGTACGCCAGGGTACCTGGTGCTACAAGAAGCGAATGTATATAAAGTTGCAATAGAAGCATCAGTGAGAGTGGCAAGATACGAAAGGAAAGTGTATAGGTTAGGGAATGAAAGGATAGTGAAAGAGGTGTTCAATAGTTTAAGGAAGGAAGGTGTCGGAGGGATTAGACTAACAAAATGGGGAAATGAATGGAAAAAAATGTATGAACGAGTAGGGTTGTCGAAAGAGGAGGTAGAAAGGATGAAAAGGGAAGGCGTAAAGTGTGAAAAATTGTTGGGTGAAAGGAGTAGGGAGATAGAGCTGCAGATACGACAAAGCCGTATAGACGAAAGCAGGTACAATCGGGAGTACAACAAGGTACAAGTGTACGGCAGACTCCCTTTGTACCTAAGCAGAGGGTCCAGCGGTAGCCAATATAGGATAGCCAGGTTTCGGTGCGGCAACGAAGAAAAGGGAAGAAAGTACTGGTTGAATGAAAGGGAGAATTTGTGTACCATATGCGGAGAGGGTACTGACAGGTGGGCACATTGGATGGAAGAGTGCAAAGGGCTAACATGGGAAGAAGGAAAGAAAAATAAATGTAAAGACTGGGAAGCGTGCATGGACGAGTCAGGTAGCGGGTGGCCCATAATGCGGGAAATTTTAGAGCGGAAGGGAGTGATTGTGGAAAGAGTTTAGGGAGGGAGATAAGTTAGTGCGGGCGAAGAATTATTGTTTATTTTTTGTTTCTTTAAAGTGTAGTATTTTTTTTTAAGTTTGAGTATTTGGGATATTTTTGGGTCGGGTTATTAGTTATGTTCTCTTTTTTTGTTCTTTTTTTTTATTGTTTCCATGTGTTTTTTTGTTTTGTTTTTTTTTGTTTTGATATGTTGTATTGTTAGTCTTATAGTAAGTAATTGTTGTAAATATGCCAATAAAGGTAATAAAAAAAAAAAAAAAAAACTAATGCAAAAACAAAACAAAAATACAACTGCAAACATGATATGCACTGATGTCAACAAAATTCGTACAAAAAAACGTTACACCCTTTAATTGTAATTTTCATTTACGCGTTCTTGTTAATTAATATTATAGCATATTACTAAACATCAAACAATTAAAATTAAAAAAAGTATATATAGTGATCTGTAGGTAAGGATGCCATACTGGTAAAACTATTAAATCTGAGCCCCGATGGTTGCTTCTGAAATGAACTTTAGCTTCAGCAGCTTCAGGCAAGTCTAATCGCTGAAAATAAATGCTAGATCGCGGTTGCTTGATAGCATGCGGTAACATGTAAAACAGGATGACCCGAGTCGTGTGTACACATGTATATGCTCCCCGAGATCTGAAATGATTTTTCGCAAACCTTGTGAATGTGTTAATTCTTGATATGTACATATAGATAGTTTTAAAAAATTACATATTACAATTTGTATTATTATTCACAATCGTTGTATTTATTAATTAATATTCAAAACTTAGATAAAATATTTTTTGCCAAGAATTCATATATTTGGCCCCACTGTGCGGCGTCTTCGTTCAACCGAAAATTTGTATTTGTTCTGCCATCTGCCTCACAAAATATATCATTAAAAAGATAAAAGATTTTTGTACTGAGACACGAATCTATACATAATACACAATAGATATGTTTCGGTAAAAGTACGTAGATTGGAAAATGTACACATTTACCAGCATTTGTACACATATACCTTTTTGGTTGGTAAATGTAAATTCAACTTACATTTACCAACTATTTCCGGCAAATGTGTACATATACAAATGTTGGCAAATGTCTAGAGGTTTTTAAAAAGACATAATATTTACTTTTTTGGGCGTGATTAGGTCTAATAAATAATGAATTTCAAATTACAATAATAAAAAATTATTATACAAGCGGATAAAATTAAAACGAAGAGGTATAACCAATAAGTTATAACTAGTGCTCGGATAAATATGCATTAAAAATTACAAAATATGTACATATAACTAAAATATGGAAAAAATATGGAGTTAAAAATAATAATAACTTTAAAGTATAGTTTAATGAAAACACAGTTAAGTGTGAAAAATAAATGAGAACAATTTTATTCGCCTTCCATATCATTAACATTATTGAAATTATTGCAGTACACAATCATATACTTTTTAAAATTGTTAAAATTAAAACTCTTTCTGTTTGGTCGAAATAATGCTTTGTACTGGATGAATAACATTTCATCATCACAGGATGTCACTGGAGCATAGTAGAGCCGGCGGCAAAGAAACATCAGGATACATCTCTTCAAATTTTGAGATCCTGCTTGGTGCTTTCAAAAAGATTTTCTTCACATTTGATACTAAACTATCAACCATTTTAAACTGGGACCTTATGTGTTCGGCTAATCTATTTATACCCTGTGCTATGCACGTTACATGAATAATTTTGAGATATAAAACTTTAAGAGCATCTGCTACTTCAACCATATAAGGAGCTGCAGCCGTAAAAAACAAGAAAACTTGTTCATGCTTAATCCCATTAAGTCACAAAACACCCATAGCACCACTATACGCTTGGTGTTTGGTGGTTGCATTTAGGATGTTCTTCACACGCCAATAAAAAGTATTTGCTGGATCTGTCTTCAAATAGACGAGCAATAATTACGTTGCTTTTGCAACGACCTTGAGTGTCTGTAATTTCGATTGCAACCCATATGGGGCCATCTTGAAAATCTTCACGAATCAAAGCTAAACAATCTTCATAAATACCACTTGCATAATTTTTCTTATGTGTGGTTACCCAATTTGCGTTACCCAAGTTATGTGGTTATAATTGAATTGACAAACAGCCATTTGTCGCACTAAAAAACGGGCGCCAAGATAGTATTTATCCCGCATGAGTAATAAAAATAATAAAAATATGGATGATTTTAATATTTTTTTATAAAATATGGACTTACCTTTGAAATATGGAAAATATGGAAAATAAAGATTACATTTTCTTTTTCCAAATATCATAATTTGTGTGGAAAACAAAATTAAGACCGAAAATAATTTGAAGTAAAAATATGTATTTACATATTAATCCGAGCCGTAGTTATAACAAACGTATTCTTATATCTCAATATCAATCGCCTCACAACACAGTCCATTTCTGAACATAGGCGTCCCTCATATGGCACCATCTCTTTCTGTCTTGCGCTTTCTCTTATCCAATTAAACCCTTTTGTTAATTATGTCGTTTGTCCAGAGCATCAGTGGTCGTCCTCTATTTCGTCGTCCTAGGTATGGTCTCCAGTGCAACAGTCTGTTATTCCATCTTGCATCCGTACATCTGGCTATGTGTCCGGCATTGTTCCATTTTTTAGTCGATCACATCTCTGATTTTCGTAGTGTTTCTGATCCATTCGTTGGTTTTTCTGTCCCTTAACGCTATTCCCAGCATTTGTCTTTCCATGGATCTTTGGGTTACGGCCATTTTGATCATTATTAGTTTTGTTAATGTCCATGTTTGACATCCATAGATTAGCACAGGGAGAATGCACTGATCGAACAGTCTTGATCTCAATCTTAGGGGGATATTCTGGTTTTTTAGAATATATGCAAGTCTTCCGAACGCCGTCCATGCTAGTCTTCTTCTGCGGTATATCTCGGTGGTCTGGTTTTCTCTTCCTAGTCTCAGTTGATGCCCAAGATACGTATAGCTTTCTACTTTTTTAATGATATGGTTCTTAATAGTTATTTGGGGATCTTCTTTGCACATTATTTTGGTCTTATTTAAATTCATTTGTAGTCCGATCTTGCTTAGCTCTGCTTTCATTTCAAGAAGCATTTCCCGTAGATCGTCCGGATTATCTGCAATGAGCACCACATCATCGGCAAACCTCAAATGTGTAAGTCATTCTCCATTGACTAGTATACCCTTCTCTTCCCACTGGACACGTCGAAATGTTCCCTCAAGCGCTAAATTGAACAGCTTAGGTGATATAGTATCTCCCTGGCGGATCCCTCTATTTATGTTTATTTTATTCGGGTTCCCATGTAGTTTAATTGTAGACGTTGCGTTATTATATATATTTTCTAAGAGCTGGGTATATCTGTGATCTATACGTGCGTCCCTTAAGCTATTCATAAGTGTTCTATAGAATCAAATGCCTTGTAGAAGTCTATAAACGCGAGGCAGATGTTAAGATTGTACTCTCTGACTTTTTCCATTAGCAGTCTCATCGTCAGGAGATGTTCGGATGTACTATAGTTCTTTCTGAATGCGGCCTGCTCTACAGGCTGGTAGTCGTCCAGTTTGTTTGCAATTCTGTTCGTTAATATTTTTTTGAAAAGTTTGTTGATCTGGGAAAGTAAACTAATAGGTCTGTAATTTTCTAGTCTGATGAAATTTTGAAGTCTGATTTATCACCCTTTTTAAATAAGAGAACTACTTTAGCGTTGTTGCATGTATCTGGTATTTTCCCTTCTTCCAGGCTTTTATTAAATAGTTCGCATAGTTCTGTGATCATAGCTTCTCCCCCTTCCTTTATAAGTTCTATTGTTATGTCGCCATTTCCCGGTGCTTTGTTGTTTTTCATGTCCTTTAGTGCCCGTATTATTTCGTCTTCATTTATGTCGGGCATTTCTTCTGAACCAACGTTTAAAATCTTTTGCTGAATTATTCGGTATATGAAATACTCATTTGTTCGGGAAGTATATAGTTCCTAGTAAAAGCTTTCCGTTATTTTCATTATTTGTTCCATGTCCCTCGTCTCTATGTTTTTAAGACATATTATCTGCCTTCTGCCCTCACTTTTTCTTATGCATTTTAGGTTTTTATTTTCTTCTATCGCCCTCTCAACTTGAACTTCCCAGTATTCTTGAAGATATTTTCTAATTAGCTTTCTCGTTTCTTTAGCTATCTGTTTGTATTCTTGTGGTTTGTTCTCTCTTGACAGTTTATTTCTTTGGTCGATTTTTTCTCTGTTTTTTTTACTAAGCTTCTCGATCTTTACTTTTTCCTTTTTAGCTACCTTCTGAGCCGCTTCTTTCAGTGATATTGTAATGTTAATTCCTAAGACTTCCAAGCTGGGAGGGTTAATTTCATTTTTATATTCTTCGATTTTGTGTTTGAACTCTTCCTTATACACTTCTCTATTATCCTTAAATTTATTTAAGTCTATCTGTCTTGATCTTCTCTCTTGTCTAGGAAGGTGTTGAAGGATTTTAGCTCTTACTAATCGATGATCGCTGGCTATTTTAAATGAATTTTGGGCACTCGCGTCTTTTATTATTTGTTTTCTAGTGGATATGATGTAGTCAATTTCATTCTTAGTTTGTCCGTTGGGACTGACCCACGTCCATTTTCTTTGTTTCTTCTTCACAAAGAATCAATTCATTCCATATAGCTGTTTTTAGGATAAAAAGTCAAGCAATATATATCCTTGTTCGTTCCTTTCATCGAATCTGAACTTACCTAAGTTCTCTTCTGAGTCATCTTGTTGTTTTCCAAGTTTGGCGTTAAAGTCCCATAAGATGATTGTTTGTGTGCTTTTATTTTTATTCATTATTTTTTATATGTCTTCATAAAATGATTCTACGTTTTCGTTGGACTGAGTCGACGTTGGTGCATAGCATTGGATGCATTTAAGTGTGTATTTAGGCGAGATTCTAGTGTGTTATTGCAGCAACTCAGATATGCTGTCATATTCTGTTATATAAGGTGTTATTTTCTTATTTATAAGGAAGCCCACTAATCTTTGGCTTTCACTTTCTGCACCTCTGTAGTACAAGGTATGTTCTGAATTCAGTATTATGCAGTTTTCTCCCTTTCTCCTTGTTTTGCACAGACCCACTATATCCCAAGTGATGTTTTCTAACTGTTGTTCTAAGTCATAGAGATCTTCATCTCTCATTAGTGTTTGAACATTTTCTGTTAGCAACTGCTAGGTTCTTAATTTTCTGGTAGCCTATCTTCCGGGTATTGTTAGCACCACTGACCTCTGTGTCTTGCTACCTTGGTTGGAGACTTGCAAGTCGCCGGAGACTTGTGGCCGTTTCTGGTTTCTTCTTATAATATGAAGGTGATGTAGGATAAAAAGGCCGCGCTTCCTACTGCTGCGGGTTGTCGAGTATTAGTTTCAGCCGCTTCTGACATAAAGAACAGTCTGAAGCCTCCCATTCTGGGTCAGACGCTACGCGCTTCGAGACCTTACCGGCATGGGTGGCCCTACCAGTAGTTACGCTACCGCCTGCATCGCTCTCTGGACGTAAGGTTACTGAGCCCTCTCAGCAACGACAAGGTGATGATTCCCCTAGAAAAGGGTATTCTTATAATATAAATTCTTATAATGTAATTCTTATAAATTACATCCAGTAGAATTCACTATATTTGTAGACTTTGTTCGTGAAAAAGTAAGTAAGGTCAACCACATAAAATATTTAAAGTTAAAAAAGAGACTATCCGTTCTCGTAAAGAACAAAAAGTCCGAATCTCATAATCAAGTATTGTCCAAACCGAAATTTATCAATTTCTCAAAAGTTATCTTCAGTCCTATTGAACAATCTGTTCTTTCCCAAAACCACAACTATACCCCATTCATCAATAACAAATCCGAAAAATCCACAATAATTGTAGAGTCAGAAATCGAGCTAAAAAAGGTGCAAGAACCTCTTATACCTCGAGCCAAAATAGCCGATCATATAAAATCGTACGCACGTAATTCCACCACAGACTCCGCAGTGATCAAATCGATAAAAACAAAAATTGAGTCCAATTCTTTAGTCCTTACAAAAGCCGATAAATTCAATTCGATAGTCGTCCTGGAAAGAGAACAGTACCTTAATAAAATGAACTCTTTCATTTCAACAGGAAAATTAACTCCCTTGAAAAAGGATCCCACAATCATCTCCCAAACAAAAATTCCAATTCCAAATTAGTGTCAACAAGTCTAGAACAAGTCCCCTTGTTCTCAGAATTTGAGAAATTTAAAATCATAAATCAGAATGCCACTGCTCCCAGACTCTATGGTTTCATTAAAAGTCACAAACCCGATTCTTCCATTAGACCAGTTGTTTCCTATATTAACAGTGTAGCAAGAGTTTTTGCAATTAAACTGAATACTCTTTTCAAAAAATACACCAAATTTATCCCAAAATATTCTGTAAAAAATCATTCGCCCTCTTGGAACTCCTCAAACCAATAACAAATTCGATAAACTCCAAACTCGTATCTTTTGATGTTAGTAGTATGTTTTCTAATATACCTACTAAAGAATGTCTCGAAATCATAAAAAATTTAATTGATAAAGCCAATTGTCGTCATCTTATAAAATCTGAACTTCGCCATTAAGTCGCCTTTTAGCCGATCTATTCATGTCAACTATCGAAGAAAAAATGTTCAAACAAGATTTCTCCAAAAAACATATTTCATTTTGGTATAGATATGTAGATGACTTAATAGCGTGTTTTAGTGGTAGAGCACGTCAATTAGACCAATTTCTCAACCTAATAAACAACGTTCATCCCAAAATTAAATTCACCATCGAGGTAGAAACAGACAACAAAATAAACTTCTTAGACCTTACTCTAATTCACAAAAACAACAAAATTGAATTTGATATATATATATATATATATATATATATATATATATATATATATATATATATATATATATATTATGATTTTAAATTTCTCAAATTATGAGAACAAGGGGACTTGTTCTAGACTTTTTGACACTAATTTGGAATTGGAATTTTTGTTTGGGAGATGATTGTGGGATCCTATTTCAAGGGAGTTAATTTTCCTGTTGAAATGAAAGAGTTCATTTTATTAAGGTACTGTTCTCTTTCCAGGACGACTATCGAATTGAATTTATCGGCTTTTGTAAGGACTAAAGAATTGGACTCAATTTTTGTTTTTAACGATTTGATCACTGAGGAGTCTGTGGTGGAATTACGTGCGTACGATTTTATATGATCGGCTATTTTGGCTCGAGGTATAAGAGGTTCTTGCACCTTTTTTAGCTCGATTTCTGACTCTACAATTATTGTGGATTTTTCGGATTTGTTATTGATGAATGGGGTGTAGTTGGGGTTTTGGGAAAGAACAGATTGTTCAATAGGTCTGAAGATAACTTTTGAGAAATTGATAAATTTAGACACTAGATTCGGTTTAGACAATACTTGATTATGAGATTCGGACTTTTTGTTCTTTACGAGAACGGATAGTTTCTTTTTTTAACTTTAAATATTTTATGTGGTTGACCTTACTTACATTTTCACGAACAAAGTCAACAAATATAGTGAATTCTACTGGATGTAATTTATAAGAATTACATTATAAGAATTTATATTATAAGAATACCCCTTTCTAGGGGAATCATCACCTTGTCGTTCGTGAGAGGGCTCAGTAACCTTACGTCCAGAGAGCGATGCCGGCGGTAGCGTAACTACTGGTAGGGCCACCCATGCCGGTAAGGTCTCGAAGCGCGTAGCTTCTGACCCAGAATGGGAGGCTACAGACTGTTCTTCATGTCAGAAGCGGCTGAAACTAATACTCGACAACCCGCAGCAGTAGGAAGCGCGGCGTTTTTATCCTACATCACCTTCATATTATAAGAAGAAACCAAAAACGGCCCCAAGTCTCCGGCGACTTGCAAGTCTCCAACCAAGGTAGCAAGACACAGAGGTCAGTGGTGCTAACAATACCCGGAAGATAGGCTACCCGAAAATTAAGAACCTAGCAGTTGCTAACAGAAAATGTTCAAACACTAATGAGAGATGAAGATCTCTATGACTTAGAACAAAAGTTAGAAAAGATCATTTGGGATGTAGTGGGTCTGTGCAAAACAAGGAGAAAGGGAGAAAACTGCATAATACTGAATTCAGAACATACCTTGTACTACAGAGGTGCAGAAAGTGAAAGCCAAAGAGGAGTGGGCTTCCTTATAAATAAGAAGATAACACCTTATATAAAAGAATATGACAGCATATCTGATAGAGTTGCTGCAATAACACACTAGAATCTCACCTAAATACACACTTAAATGCATCCAATACTATGCACCAACGTCGACTCAGTCCAACGAAAACGTATAATCATTTTATGAAGACATATAAAAAATAATGAATAAAAATAAAAGCACACAAACAATCATCTTATGGGACTTTAACGCCAAACTTGGAAAACAACAAGATGACTCAGAAGAGAACTTAGGTAAGTTTAGCTTCGATGAAAGGAACGAACGAGGATATACATTGCTTGACTGTTTATCCCAAAAACAGTTATATGGAATGAATTCATTCTTTGTAAAAAAGAAACAAAGAAAATGGACGTGGGTCAGTCCCAACGGACAAACTAAGAATGAAATTGACTACATCATATCCACTAGAAAACAAATAATAAAAGACACAAGTGCCCTAAATTCATTTAAAATAGCCAGCGATCATCGATTAGTAAGAGCTAAAATCCTTCAACACCTTCCTAGACAAGAGAGAAGATCAAGACAGATAGACTTAAATAAATTTAAGGATAATAGAGAAGTGTATAAGGAAGAGTTCAAACACAAAATCGAAGAATATAAAAATGAAATTAACCCTCCCAGCTTGGAAGTCTTAGGAATTAACATTACAATATCACTGAAAGAAGCGGCTCAGAAGGTAGCTAAAAAGGAAAAAGTAAAGATCGAGAAGCTTAGTAAAAAAACCAGAGAAAAAATCGACCAAAGAAATAAACTGTCAAGAGAGAACAAACCACAAGAATACAAACAGATAGCTATAGAAACGAGAAAGCTAATTAGAAAATATCTTCAAGAATACTGGGAAGTTCAAGTTGAGAGGGCGATAGAAGAAAATAAAAACCCTAAAATGCATAAGAAAAAGTGAGGGCAGAAGGCAGATAATATGTCTTAAAAACATAGAGACAAGGGACTTGGAACAAATAATGGAAATAACGGAAAACTTTTACTAGGAACTATATACTTCCCGAACAAATGAGTATTTCATATACCGAATAATTCAGCAAAAGATTTTAAACGTTGGTTCAGAAGAAATGCCCGACATAAATGAAGACGAAATAATACGGGCACTAAAGGACATGAAAAACAACAAAGCACCGGGAAATGGCGACTTAACAATAGAACTAATAAAGGAAGGGGGAGAAGCTATGATCACAGAACTATGCGAACTATTTAATAAAAGCCTGGAAGAAGGGAAAATACCAGATACATGAAACAACGCTAAAGTAGTTCTCTTATTTAAAAAGGGTGATAAATCAGACTTCAAAATTTCATCAGACTAGAAAATTACAGACCTATTAGTTTACTTTCCCAGATCTACAAACTTTTCAAAAAAATATTAACGAACAGAATTGCAAACAAACTGGACGACTACCAGCCTGTAGAGCAGGCCGCATTCAGAAAGAACTATAGTACATCCGAACATCTATATATATATATATATATATATATATATATATATATATATATATATATATATATATATATATATATATATATAGAAAAACCCAAATTAGCTGCCTATCATTAAAGAAATTCCAGCAGAAATGAAACATGGTCTCATTATCAAACTGCCAAAGAAAGGAGACCTAACGCAATGCAAAAATTGGAGAGGAATAACGCTATTAAACACTATAAACAAAATTATTGCAAGTGTAATCCAACATAGGCTGGCAGAAGCATTCGAACCCATACTGCGTCCAAACCAAGCAGGCTTCCGCCCAAACCGCTTATGCATAGACCACACAAATTCAACAAGAATAATTATAGAGCAATCCGTTGAATGGCGATCGCCACTATATCTTGTTTTCATCGACTTTGAACGTGCTTTTGACAGCCTATCCTAATCTGCTATATGGAAGATACTACGGACAAGAGGCGTGCCAACAAAAATCATCGACACGATTAGAGAACTGTACCATGACGTATCATGTAGTATCCTGCATAGCGGAGCACATAGCAACCTTTTTCCGGTGAGATCAGGAGTGAAGCAAGGATGTGTGCTCTTTCCCTTGCTTTTTAACATTGCTCTTGACTATATCCTGGAAAAGTCTTGCAGACCAAACGATGGTATTAGATGGTCTCCTTACTCTAATCTCAAAGATCTCGAATACGCAGACGACATTTGCCTTTTTTCGCATACCTATGAAAGTATGCAAAGGCAACTCACCCTACTATCAGACATGGCACAGAAGATAGGGTTGAAAATAAATGTCTCAAAAACAAAAGCGTTGCGAATGCACACAAATAACGACGCACCGTTTCAAATAAACGACCAACCAATTGAGAATGTAGAAAAGTTTCAGTATCTAGGAAGCATTCTCAACGAGACGGGCGGAACAGACCTAGACATTCTCGACAGAATTCAAAAAGCACAGATGGCATTCAGGCAACTAAACACAATATGGAGGACCAAAATCATAAAAATAAAGAGCTGCGTTTAAATAGAACAAACGTCAAAGCAATCCTCTTATATGGATGTGAGACCTGGAAAAACACTAATGCCACAAAACATAAACTTCAGGTTTTCGCAAACAAATGTCTACGAATCATCATCAGAATCTTCTGGCCACAGAAAATTACTAATGAGCAACTTCTTAAACGATGCGGAGAAGAAACAATAGAGCACGACATTAAGAAAAGAAAATGGGGATGGATCGGCCACATTCTAAGAAGAAAACCAGACGACATTGCAAGGGCAGCACTAGACTGGAATCCCCAAGGAACGAGACGACGAGGAAGACCGGCTCAAACATGGAGGAGAACAGTGTTAGATGAATTAAAAGCCCAGAAAACCTCTTGGAGTGAAGCCAAAGCAATGGCCCAGAATAGGGTCCGCTGGAGGGTGCTTATGGAGGCTCTATGCTCCGTATATGAGCCCAGAACCCATATATATATATATATATATATATATATATATATATATATATATATATATATATATATATATATATATATATATATATATATATATATATATATATATATATTTATCATTAAATGATACATCGAGCCTTTTCAATCCCTCTTACATCAGAAAAGAGAATCAAAGAGTTAAATACCATCATTCTCTACAGAGAATGGTTTCCCAACAAAACTCATCCAAAACATCACCAATAATAAACGAACCCAATTCACAATGGCCCAAATATATCCGAAAACCACAAATTCAGACAAAACTTTCATCTCCCTGACATATTTTGGCAAAACAAACGAACACATCGCAAAGGTCCTTCGAAAGCAAAATCTTCAAGTAGCATTTAAACCCTCCTCAAAGTTGTCCAACATATTGTTTAATGCCAAAGACAAAGTCTATCCCCTCAAAAAATCCGGCATATACGAAATTCATTGTTCTGAATGCAATAGCGTGTACACAGGTCACACAGGACGAAGTTTTTCAACACGGTTTTCAGAACATTCTCGCGCTTTTCGCCTGAAAAAGACACTAGTTCTTTTTCAAACCATTGTCTCGAATGAAATCATAAATTCCCAGAAATATATAATCTAAAAATGTTGCATAATTGCAACAAAGACCCGAAACTAAATCGCCTAGAGTCGTTAGAAATAAAAATAGAAAAAATAGAAAAAAAAACCCGTAATCCCTCAGTTAATCTCCTAAACAAACCGACCTAATCTTTTCCCAACTTTTTAATCTCACCAAATCTTAAACGATAAGTCCTCATCTACGGACAGACACCGCCCCCTCCACACCAAATATAAACTATAAGGGTATATATTCAACCTCATCAATTTGCTAAGTCACTTGAAAATGACCGTCAAACGTCGAAACTCGAATCGTGATATGTGTAAAAATTTGTATCTGTGTATAATAAGTTATATAAGATTTTTACATATTATAAGTGTGGTAAATAGATAGTGAATTTTTCAATTTAATATTTTATTTCTGTTTAATATTTATAACTTTTACAAATATACGTTGGAAAATGTGTTCTTTTACCGGTAAAAGTAGATATATGAAACTGATTTCAAATTTAAACTCACATTTACCTATCAAATTGGTAGATGTATACATATACCGGTAAATGTTCACATCTGCCGATATTGTACTTTACTGTAACGGATATATTCAGAAAAAGAAAATCGCTAGCAAATTACAAACAATAATTAGCAAAGAATTAGAAAGAAAAGAAAAACGGTAATTCAAATTATATAAAATAATTAAATCTTAAGGCACAAACGCCATCCGTACTCCTACTAAATTTGCGGAAACCATTTCTACGAACTGGTGTAGACCAACTCACTTCATGTACGCCGAACGACAAACATACATTAGTACTTGACTAACTTAGTAAATATCAATTCCGTTTTTCTCATTACCGATTTCCCATGTCATGCAATGTGTCAACTATAGTTCAGATTACCATCTGGTTTATCCACTGTCCACCTAGGACTCCATAAAATCAAAAGTTATGCAAATCTCCTAGATTAGTTCTTAACCCAATAAAACTCCGTAAATAATTCCAATTTATACTCATTAACAGATTTGAAGTTTTTGTTGAAGCTGAACAAACAAACGATGCAACTGAAAGTATCTAAAACAATGCTCGTTAATTCTGAGTCAAAAGCATCTACGGATATCTAACGCCTGAAAAAATCTTATTGACCAACGGAAATTAGCACAACAAATAATTAATTCTACAGCACACTCTGTCACCGGGTGCACAAACAACTAAAAGATGATGTGTGGTCTTTAGTGGTTCAATTTAGAAATGTTCAAATGTGCTTGAAATGCTACTACAATAACCACCGCACGCTTCGTGTTAAGAAAAACGTCTTATAAAAATATTCGCAAAACAGATAGATCGTTTGTCTAAAAGTCGTAGTAAATTGTGTTAGCAACAAAATCCGTTATATTCTATGCATAAACGGTAAGGTTGGAACCGTTACACAAACCGAACAGTTACCATAGTATCTATCGATAGAAAAGATTGACAATGACAAAAGTAGGGAAAGATAGTATGTTCTAGACCCACCGCCACCACAATCATGCGCATGCGCGATGACCTTGACCACCTAACCTTGACCCCCAACCTGACCTTGACCTAGGAACTTCCGGTTTCGACTTCCGGTTTTGACTTCCTGTTTCCGGTTTCAACTTCCGGTTTCGACTTCCGGTCGCCATTTTCGGAACTTCCAGATGCGCGGGAAAATTAAAAAAATAGACGCGAGGCGGGGAAATTCAAAATTAGAACCTGTTGAGACAAATGACTTGTGAAGTTGGTTGCATACATCAACGAGACTAAATACATGAGACTAGACCGACGGGGGCTAGATACATGAGACTAGACAGACGAAGCTAAATACATGAAACTAGATAGATGAGACAAAATACATGAAACTAGATAGACGAGGCTAGATACATGAGACTAGATACACGGGGCTAAATACATGGGGCTAGATACATGGGGCTAGATATATGAGACTAGATAGATGAGGAGATGGATAAGGTTGTAAAATAAAGAAAACTCCACATAAAATTTATGGTTTTATTGAATTCTAATAATAATACAATTAAATTTACATCAATACATTTAAATACAAATAGTGGTCATGCTTTGTATATGTTATGCGTTCGGAAGAAGCAGCTTAAGCAATAATGACTTGCACACATATTACAGCGAAACTTTACACAACTAGTTAGTTACTAGTTAGTAGTTACAACTAGTTAGTACTTGAGGCCTTTTGTCTTGCAAATATCATTCGGTTTTCTTTATAACAACCAACACACCCTCTTTTAACATACGCTTTCTCGAGGGAATGTTCACTATCTTTAGCATTGGATGAACAAACAGCTGATTGGTTTATTGAATCAGGAACTTGTGCATTCAAACTCTCAACTTTATTCTTTTGACATTTAACATCCGTTTTCTCGAGGGAATGTTCACCATCTTTAGCGTTGGATGAACAAACAGCTGATTGGTTTATTGAATCAGGAATATGTGCATATTTTTCTCTATTATTATCATAGTCACCATTCAAACTCTCAACTTTATTCTTTTGACGTCTACGAAGCGTCTTATATGATGGTGATAAACTAGTAGATATTCTAAGTGGAGTCCAATAGATGGTTTTATTACGAGCACGCTTCTCACCAAATACAATCCCCATCTTGTTTCGGACAATTCTACCACTCGACATTTACATCGCAAAGAGTTAACACCTATATTAAAAAATAAACTATTACCTCTAGGATATAAGTTAAAGCGATAGTATGGATAAAATAGATATATTCTCCAAAGTTGACTATGAGGATACTATTACAAAGAGTGAATTTCATACGTATTATCCTATAGCTCAAAATTATAGAAACAATGATGAGATTCGTATTAGGATCCAACACCAGGATATTTACACTTATCCTAGTGAAAGTTATATTTATGTAAGCGGAACCGTTAATTTTCCGAAACTCATTCCACCTGCAACTACACATAACTTTGAACTTGTGAAAAACGCTTATGGGTTTTTGTTTGATGAAATTCGCTATGAATTGAATATAGTTGAAGTAGATAAGAATCGAGATGTAGAAATTACAAGCACGATAAAAGGGTTACTCTCCAATACCAAGCGGGATCAACATATACTCGACCTTTGCGGCTGGGCTGAAAAGCCAGGGCAGTAGATTGAAATAAACACACAAATACGAAAAACATTTAGAAGAAATTGATTACACTGACATGCACAAACATCCGGCTATTCTTAACCGAATACTGAAACTTTATTTAAATTAAAATCTTATTATGTTTATAAAATTAAACACGGGATAATTTCAAGAAATTAATTAGACCGCGCTTCTTAATATATTTGTTTCACATATGTTTACAGACAGGTCGAGACAGGTTGAAACAGGATTGTTATCAGTGCTAGACGCTCGGTCCTATCTAGACGTGTGGTTAGATAAACATTTTCTATCGTGGAAGTTGTAATAAAAATTATTGGATGTTATTTCATTCTCATACATTTAAGAGCTTCAAATACTAAACTGATTACGTAAACTGAAAAAGAAACAATATATTCCATTTCTCACTCAAAATTAAACCTAATTTCTGAAATACTTTTTTATTTATATTAAATAATTAATACGATTTAAATCACAGACAAGTTTAAGAAATTTTACATATATTTTAGTTGAATTAAACAATCCCTAATATATTTTAGTTCAGTCTCTCTAGTCTCTTTCTAACTAGTCTCATGTATCTAGCCCCGTCTGTCTAGTCTCATGTATCTAGCCCCATGTATCTAGTCTCATGTATCTAGCCCCGTGTATCTAGTCTCATGTATCTAGCCCCGTGTATCTAGTCTCATGTATCTAGCCTCGTCTATCTAGTTTCATGTATTTAGTCTCATCTATCTAGTTTCATGTATTTAGCTTCGTCTGTCTAGTCTCATGTATCTAGCCCCCGTCGGTCTAGTCTCATGTATTTAGCCCCGTTGATGTATGCAACCAACTTCACACCTCATTTGTCTCAACAGGATCTAATTTCGAATTTTCCCGCCTCGCGTCTAATTTTTGAATTTTCCCGCGCATCTGGAAGTTCCGAAAATGGAGACCGGAACTCGAAACCGGAAACAGGAAGTTGAAACCGGAAACAGGAAGTCAAAACCGGAAGTCGAAACCGGACGTTCCTAGGTCAAGGTCAGGTTAGGGGTCAAGGTTAGGGGTCAAGGTCATCGCGCATGCGCATGATTGTGGTGGCGGTGGGTCTAGAACATACTATCTTTCCCTACTGACAGAAGATGACAAATATTGAAATTAAAGTGAAACATTGTTGAATTCCATTTTACCGCCCACGCGTACCAACTGAGAGCGGTATGTTGTTAAAAAAGACATTCTGTAATATGTAGTAGTAATATTTGATATATCGAGATAATAAGCCACGAGTGAGTTACAATTAAAATCTAAAGTTATTAAGAGAATCCGTGTTTTATTTTATTGTCTACCATTAAATAATTCAATCGGTTATTAATAGGTTATGGGCCCAGGAACGCGAGACAACAAATATTTTCAATAAAAAAATGTCAGCATCCAAGAATTAAAAAAAGAGAAAATTTTCTCAGCCAACGTGCAACGAGTTGTGTTAATTTGTTCTCAGTCTTCGTAAAAAAGAATCTTGTCCTCAGTTCTCATTCTTGTTCCCAGCCTAAGTGCAATAAGGGAAAATTAATAAACTATCGCGATGGATAATGAAATTTACCGTATTACGAAATTGAATAGGATCGAAAATTGGACCACTTGGAAATATCAAGTTCGTGTAACTCTCCAAGCCAGCGGCGCCTAGGAAAATGTTGGCGGGATGTCCTTGTTTCCAGTTCGAGCAGATTTGGCAGACCACAACAAGCAAGTTGCAGCCTGGATAAAACGGGACAGGTTGGCGCAAAAAAATGATTGCCACATAAGTCGAGGATAAACCTCTGCTGCACATCATCAACTGTGCGACGTCAAAGAGTATATGGCATAAATTGGAAACCAATGTCCATATGTTACTACAGCAGTGGTATAGTACGCAGAAAATTCCTGGAGATGATATCGTTACGCACATTGCTCGCCTGAAAGATCTTGCGCATCGTTTGGAAAATCTTGGTGAGAAAATTGCATCTCAGATTATAATAACAAAAGTCTTGTTGACTCTTCCTTCGTCTTAAATCATTCCGTTACCGCTTGGGATTCGCAATCTGATGAACGAACACTCGAACAAATCTCATTTCCAGATTTACGATAGTGGAATCGCGCAGTAAAGAAGGAACCTGCCACACTGCCATAAACTGGGACATTAGATACGAGATTGCAGGAAGCGAAAGGTAGCCAGGGAACGACAAAACCCTGACAGGCAAGAGATGCGTGGTATATGGATTCTGGGGCCACAAATCATATGTCAAATCGTCGTGAATGGTTTGCGACTTTTGAAAAATTCGCGGAACTAAAACCTGTTGGGATGGAAAAATCATTCCAGCTATGGGATCTGGAAAAATAAACGTCCGCGCTTTTGATAGAAAAACATAGACTCAGAAATGCTTGACTAATGTCTTACACGTTCCAGATTTAACAGAAAATGGCTCATCGGAATATCGACAAATCCAGGACCAGGAATTCATGTGTTCCATGTATTCTGGGAAAAATGCACATATCATCTTTCAAACAAATCCATTCGAGGTCTATACGAGCTGATGAACTCGTACATCACTTTCACTCTTACAGACTTTTCGGCCCAATGCAACTTGATTCACGGGGAGGAGCTCGATATTTTCTTTATTGAAGGATGACTACAGCCACTGGATGACTGCATATTTCACCAAATGAAAATCTGAAACAAGCAAATCCTTAAAGGATTTCATAATTAAGAGTGAGAAGCATCTGGAAAAAAGAATTATGATCATTCGGACTGAAGATGGGCTAGAATTCATAACCCACGAAGTCGAAAATCTTTGCCATTGTTTTGGATTGACTCATAAAAAAACTGTACCGTACAATCCACAAAATGGGGCCATTGAATGAGAAAACAGGACTGTGGTAGAATTGGCCAGGACTTTACTTTTCAAAGCTGGAGGACCGATCAAAGCTGGTGGGCAGAAGCGGAGAACTGTGCCATATATACACCGAATCGAACTGGTACTAGCAGTATCAAAGGTAAAACGCCAATCGAGCTCTGGTTAAAAAAGGTCGCGTATTTGAAAAATTTGAAAACCTTTGGCGAGGAAGTTTTCACCCCCATTCCGAAAGAAACCAGAAACAATGGGAAGCAAAAGATAAGAGAGTATATTTTGTGGGCTACGATGAAAATGTCAAGGGATTTCGATTGTGGCATCCAGAGAAAAATCTAGTGAAGATGTATCGAGAAATAATTTTTACTGGGAAGCAATACCGTGAAATTTCCGAAACCACAACAGCACGAGATAGAGAAGTGATCGTCCACCTTGATGAGGAGATCAGCAATCATGAAAAGGAGAACGTGAATAATCCGGACCAAGAAGCAGATGTAAATGTGCAATCTGTAGAAGGAACTCCTTCAGGATCCGATAACGGGGATCAAATTGAGGAATTGTTGGAACAAGCAAGAGAAAACGAATCCAAGAAAAAACGATACGATTTGAGGGACAGAAAACTTGAAGACTTGAAATTACCTTCACGTCTTTTGAATGCAAATGCTTCATCTTCAGATTGTGTTGATTCAGAAAACTACGAAGAAGCAATCGCAAGTTCAAATATGAAACACTGGAGGATAGCAATGAACGAGGAAATCAACTTTCTCCAAGAGAATTGACCACCTGAAGATCAACAAATTATTGATAACCGATGGGTCTACAAAACCAAGTTCAACGGAGATGGCAGCATTCAAGATATAAGGCGAGGCTTGTTGCAAGGGGGTTTAAGCAATTGGCTGGAATTGTCTACAATGAAACCTTGTTACCTGTTACCAGATTCGACTCAATTCGCATAATTCATTCTATCTCAGCCTCCAGAAGACTCAAAATGTTCCAGTTTGACGTGAAAATAGCTATTTTGTAAGGAGAGATCGACGAAAAGATCTGCCTGCATCAACCTAGAGGATATGATGATGGAACTGATAGAGTTTGTGAATTAAAACGAAGTATTTACGGTCTCAAGAATCGTCGCTTTACAGAAGAAGATAGGTCTCCATGCAAGGAGATAGGTCAAATGCAAATCCATGCGTATTTAGAAACGGATATGAGGAAGACCTGATCATCCTTGCCATCCATGTGGATGACGGGCTAACATTGCTACAGCAAAAAGTTCGTCAGCCAATTCTTTCCTCATTGAGTAGAAGAAAGAATTCAAAGTGACATCGAGCACAGTTGACATATACCTGGGAGCACAAATAGATCGTTTGGAATATGGCTCTATTTTTCTTCATCAAGGAAATTGTGTGATATGGAAGTTTTGCGTCGTTTTCGAATGGGGGATGCCAACGTTGTGTCAATTTCAGCTGACCAACATCATCAAATCTATGCAGAGTTGCACGATGAAAAAGACATTGAAGCGCAAAACGTGCCTTATCGGCAAATCATTGGCAGTTTAATGTACCTTTCGTTTTGTTCCAGACCTGACATAACCTATGCTGTCAATAGCTTGAGCCAACATCTAGAAAAACCAAACAAAATTCATTGGAATGCAGCCAAAAGGATACTAAAATATCTGAAGAAACACTGGTGCAACTGAGCATCTTCAAGTTTTCAGCGACGCGGACTACGCGGGGCATATAAAACCGAGAAAATCGACGACGGGCATTGTCGTAAAACTTGGAGAATCAACAATTTCCTGGAATTCAACTAAACGAAAGGTAGTTACCGTATCCACGATGAAAGCAGAATATATAGCAGCCTGTCAAAAGTTAAGGAAATCATCTGGATTGAGAGATTGAGATTTAAGAGATAGTTCTAAAAGAACTAGTCATCTTGAAGAACCTGAAGACAACCTTGTATGTCTTTGTATAAAAAATTCTGACTTTCATCAAAGAAACAAACATATCGAAGGTCGCTTTTACACAGAGGAAGATGCTTAACATCCTGAGGAAATTGGACATTGAAGAATCATGACACATGATAATTTGCCATTTAGATTATTATGATATTAGAGAAATCAACAATATGTTCTTTTAGTGGCAGCATTGAAATTAAAGGGAAACATTGTTGAATTCGATTCGATCTTTTGACACCACATTTATCAAATCGGTTGTAATTTTCTAGAAAAATCACGAAAACACACAAGAACTACAAAATGTGTGCTAATCTCAAAATATCTCAACAAAGCATAACTTCACACAAGAACTAAAAATAAGAATGTTATAATATCATAATAAAAGTAATACGAATGACACAGACATCTAGTTGCCACTTATTGGACGAAATGCGTACGTACAATAGATGAGATCTCATTGTTGCTTCTAATAAATCGAAATTAATTTAAAACACTTAATACTAATTTAAAATTTAAATCAAATTAAATGTTATTAATGTGAGATCAATGTGAAACTTTAAAAAACCATTATAATTAAATACAGTACATGTTTTAATTCAAACTTTGCATAATCTAACCAGAAAAACAAGAAGAGACAGATAAGACCGACAAGCAAAATCAACAGACGAACCTGGCAAACCAGTCAAAGACGACGAAATAGATCAGAAAAGTTAGACAACCACAAAAAGACAAAACTAGACATATAAGACCAGGCAAACAAAAACTAGACAGACTATATCAAATAGACAAGGTCAGAGAGATAATATCAGGCTGAGAACCAGTCAGTCAGACAATAACGGGTAGACAATACTATACTGACAAAACGAGACATACAAGACCAGAGAGGCAACATGAGACCAAACAGACATCACCTGACAGATAAGACGAGACAGACGAAACAAACAAACATGATCGAACAGACAATTTCAGACATACAAGATCAAATAGACATCACCAGACATAGAAGATCAATAGAAAAAGACCGATGAAACGAAATAATTTATTTTTTATAAAATCCAACCCATAATATTAACAACCGGTTTTGGTTTCGGCCAAACCAGTTGCTGACAATATTGGTTACTTACAGTTTTGTTTCAGAAAACTGCTCCTAAAATTTTTACAGTTCGGGCAAATCAGTTATTTATTCTTTTGAATCGCTGAAAATGCCATCACAGTTTAGATCTTAACCCAACCTAACTCAGCCACATAATGCCTCCGCGTGGAAGTCACCTTGTCGCGGTGTTTGGGCTTAGTTTCGCAATGAACCATTGGACGATACTGACTGGATTCCAACTCCGTCAATGAGGAGCAAACAACTAAGAACTTCCAAACCCTTAATCCATAGGTGTCATGCGACCTGTGCCGAAGGGTTGCGACCTGTGTTGATACCTAGCGACTTCGGAGAGTATCAAGCCTTACCATGCCGTGCGGCGCTCTGATGCTTGATGGATTCATATGAGAAGAAATACGAAAATGAACCCTAGCGTGCGGGATCTCACCACGACAGAAATAGTGGACCAGATGGAGCGTGAGCTAGACGATCCAAAAAAAGATGCAGAGGTAGTAGCGGCAGCTACACCGGTCTCTCCTTCGGATGTTATGCCCGCCATAGCGACCACTTCCTTGGCTGAAGAGACAGGAACAGCGGCCACTCCCTCTGTTGAAACCACAATGGCCGTGTACGAGGATGTCAGCTCGGATTACCGAGATGACCACCTAGACCTCACACTCGTAAACATGAGCAGTCTTGCCATGTTTACTGAGGTAGAGGAAGACGTCTTTATTGACATAAACATCCACCATGCCAAAGAAACTTCGGCTGGGCTTAAGGAGGTAAGATCAGAGGCCTCAACAACAAGGAATATAAGTTGGTGCGGGATAAACAAGGTTCCCCGCAGAACTTGCATTATGGTAATGAAGGACATAAATTATTTATGCCTTTCGGAGATCCTAGCGAGGGATTTAGTTGCAATTTAGGTCCTCGTCCTTCATGGCATAGTCATCATAGCCAGAGGAAAGTTTAAGGGAACGCTCTGTGAAATCGTACAGAAAGGTCTCAAAGTATCTAATAGATGGTGTAAAACAGTGGGACTGAAACTCAACCCGAGCCAAACCACGGTGAAATGGTATCATTTACTAGGAAGAGAAGGATAAAATGCCCATATGTTTAGTCCATATGTGTAGTGAGGTAGAGGAAGACGTCATTATTGACATAAACATCCACCATGCCAAAGCAATTCGGCTGTGATGGCTAGGATATTCACTAAACAACACTTAGAGCTAGCGCAGCTGCAAGAACCCTGCGCTTAAGGAGGTAAGATCAGAGGCCTCAACAACGGGGAATGTAAGTTGGTGCGGGATAACCAAGGTCCCCCGCAGTACTTGCATTATGGTAAGGAAGGACATAAATTATTTACGCCTTTCAGAGTTCCTAACGCGGAACTTTGACACAGGAAAGTTTGAGGGAACGCTCTGTGAAATCGTACAGAGAGGTCTCAAAATATCTAATAGATGGTGTTAAACAGTGGGACTGAAAGTCAACCCGAGCAAAACCACGGTGATGCCATTTACTAGGAAGAGAAGGATAAAAGACTACAGTCCATACTCTTAGATGGGAGGGCAGTAGAATACAAACAGGAGATAAAGTAGCTGGGTAAAGCACTAGATAGCAAACTCCTATGGAACAGGTACGCAGCAGAAGTGGTAGGAAAAGCCAAACGCGCTACATTGTCCATTGTTCATTGTTCATTGTCCATTGTCCATTGTCCATTGTCCATTGTCCATTTTCCATTGTCCATTGTCCATTGTCCATTGTCCATTGTCCATTGTCCATTGTCCATTGTCCATTGTCCATTGTCCATTGTCTATTGTCCATTGTCCATTGTCCATTGTCCATTGTCCATTGTCCATTGTCCATTGTCCATTGTCCATTGTCCATTGTCCATTGTCCATTGTCCATTGTCCATTGTCCATTGTCCATTGTCCATTGTCCATTGTCCATTGTCCATTGTCCATTGTCCATTGTCCAGTGTCCAGTGTCCAGTGTCCAGTGTCCAGTGTCCAGTGTCCAGTGTCCAGTGTCCATTGTCCCTTGTCCCTTGTCCCTTGTCCCTTGTCCCTTGTCCCTTGTCCCTTGTCCCTTGTCCCTTGTCCCTTGTCCCTTGTCCCTTGTCCCTTGTCCCTTGTCCCTTGTCCCTTGTCCCTTGTCCCTTGTCCCTTGTCCCTTGTCCCTTGTCCCTTGTCCCTTGTCCCTTGTCCCTTGTCCCTTGTCCCTTGTCCCTTGTCCCTTGTCCCTTGTCCCTTGTCCCTTGTCCCTTGTCCCTTGTCCCTTGTCCCTTGTCCCTTGTCCCTTGTCCCTTGTCCCTTGTCCCTTGTCCCTTGTCCCTTGTCCCTTGTCCCTTGTCCCTTGTCCCTTGTCCCTTGTCCCTTGTCCCTTGTCCCTTGTCCCTTGTCCCTTGTCCCTTGTCCCTTGTCCCTTGTCCCTTGTCCCTTGTCCCTTGTCCCTTGTCCCTTGTCCCTTGTCCCTTGTCCCTTGTCCCTTGTCCCTTGTCCCTTGTCCCTTGTCCCTTGTCCCTTGTCCCTTGTCCCTTGTCCCTTGTCCCTTGTCCCTTGTCCCTTGTCCCTTGTCCCTTGTCCCTTGTCCCTTGTCCCTTGTCCCTTGTCCCTTGTCCCTTGTCCCTTGTCCCTTGTCCCTTGTCCCTTGTCCCTTGTCCCTTGTCCCTTGTCCCTTGTCCCTTGTCCCTTGTCCCTTGTCCCTTGTCCCTTGTCCCTTGTCCCTTGTCCATTGTCCCTTGTCCCTTGTCCCTTGTCCCTTGTCCCTTGTCCCTTGTCCCTCGTTAGACTTTTATTTTATTTTAAAATTTTAATAACGCAAGTAGCCCAGCTTCTACCGAAATTACACATATATTTGCAAATATAGTTTTTGACAAGAAAATGTTCTCTCTTTATTTTCTCTCGATAAAAAAATATAATCTCTACTGGTCGATAGGCCAGACATCCCTTGATACAATCTGCTACTCCCGCTTCGAATAGTAGAGGGGTCTCCAACCCTCAAATCAACCCCTATTCAAAAAATGGGCGACAGGTTGACTTGATATTATTGTTTTGAAATATTAATCACTTACATTAGTCACGATAGTATTAAATATGAATCAATAGGGATGAAAGACCACGGGTCGATAGTATTTGTTGTATTTTTCATATCATAAGTACAGCAATAAACATGTTTGATTATTATTATTATTAAAAATTAATGAAAATAAAAAAATGGACGAGTTTAAAGGAAACTAAATAAAATTTACTAGTTGAAGTTTCTATTCAGTTTTCATTAGCGACAGCAATAGGACTAAGTGTTAAATGGTAGAAGGATCACATCAATTTATATAACTTACGTTCATATCATTATATTTGTTTATATTTTAATGCATAAGAAATTTTCCCATAGTGGGCACATGTTGACTTACGTTAATAATACTATAGACGACATGCGCAAAGGCTATTTAATTATCTAAGGGTTAAGTGCATAAATTGTGGATAGGTAAAGGTCTTTCGATCACGAATCTTTTGTCGGTAGATGTTTTGTGAATCAAAACCGACAGTTCACTGTTACAACTGCCACAGTAATGATCAAGTCACGTGTTTAAAATTGCGTAGGGATATTTTTTCTTAAATTAAAAAGTGAAACTTAAATCGGGTGAGTAAGAATACTTTTTTATACCTATATTTTTTTAACAAAACGCATTTGGAAATTAAATTAAATGGAACATTTTTCTAACCGGACCAACATTATACCATTTCCTGTAATAATTTATAATTACACATACTTGATATAGAAAAAAGTCCTCATCAAAAACCATTAGGTAACGTAACAAACAACATCCTGTTTTCACTCTCAACAAAATATAGCATACATAACAATTTTAGAAAATACAAAATATATTACTCCCAATAAAATTCATAAGTTCATAAAAATTGCTACTACAGAAAATATTTAATAAATGAATTAATTAAGAACGGGCTGAAGTGTTGAATAATATATTTTATTCAATTTTGCCTTATAAAGTTATGTTTAATTCCTTGGATAGGGATCAATACAACGGTGGTTTATCCACAAGCGTAATAAAAAATTTATGTCACTAGTGAAATAAAAGTATCCATGGCAACGTATCAAAATAAATCATTTAAGGGCTCTGTAAACATAACCCTAAATGTTGAGTTCTATGATGTTCTTTTTGATCGTCAAATACTATACTTATTATACATTTTTTTGTACATCATTTATGCTTAATAAAACACAAAGTAATTAAACACAATACTCTATAATATAAACTACATAATACTCTAATTTTATCATTTTTATGAAAACACAATTATGGCTGGACGACATGCTTCTCGAAAAAATACACAGAAAAGTTTGTATTACATTCTGGGACAAAATTAAGATTTAACGAGTGGATTGTTGAATTTGCGATTTTAAATTTATCCACCTGTATAATAAATAACTAAAAGAAACCTAGAAAGTGTTTTAAATGGAACACGATCAATATCTTACATGCGCATATTTTTATGATGTTAAAACTTAAAAAATAAATAAAGGACGTTTTCTAATAAGAAATCACCTTATTCGCGTCAGACAACCCAACGCGTTACGCAATCGCGACAATAAATAAAAATGAGCGTTCTGTAAAAGGAAAGTAGTATGTAGGAAAGAAATTTTTGGCGTAATCGTCTATTGCTATTGCTAAAAGAGCTAAAGTAAATGTTATATTATTGCTAAAGAGAGATTGGCCAGCCAGTATAAGACAGGTTGTGTTATTTTAAACTTGTCTTATCTGCTTAATACAATGGATTTAGGTTATGTAGAAATACACATGTAAGTCGAGAAAAGATGAATAAAATATTAAATGTAATTGTCATTAAAGCTTCCACTCTCTCTCTCTCTCTCTCTCTCTCTCTCTATATATATATATATATATATATATATATATATATATATATATATATGTGTGTATATACATATATATATATATATATATATATATATATATATATATATATATATATATATATATGAAGCTTTACTGACAATTACATTTAATATTTTATTCATCTTTTCTCGACTTACATGTGTATTTCCACCTAACCTAAATCCATTGTATTAAGCAGATAAGACACGTTTAAAATAACACAACCTGTCTTATACTGGCTCGCCAAGCTCTCTTTAGCAATATGACGATTACGCCAAAAATGTCTTTCCTACATACTACTTTCCTTTTACAGAACGCTCATTTTTATTTATTGTCGTGATTGCGTAACGCGTTGGGTTGTCTGACGCGAATAAGGTGATTTCTTATTAGAAAACGCTAAAAAGCTTCCACTCTATATATATATATATATATATATATATATATATATATATATATATATATATGTACATATATATATATATATATATATATATATATATATATATATACATATATAAAATCAACTAACTCTTATAAAGATTTGTATTTTTGACCTTCAAAAGAATTGTATTTTCTTTTATAGCATATCTACATTTTATACTTTATAAACGGAAAATGCAAAAATTGTTATCTTTAAATAATTACATGTAAAACCTCCTTCTGAAATATTATTTAAACCCGGGAGAAACAAGGTGCTTTCGTCGCATATTATAGAGTTTATTCTAACGCTACTCTATCTTTTGTTCAATTTCAATTTATTTTTACTTTTATACTTTGTACGGCCAGTGCAGTCAGACACATCACACGATACTTTAATATGTAAATACTTTTCTATCAATACGCTTACAACTAAAAATATACATGCGGCCCGGACTAACTATAAAATTTTCATTGCACCAACATGTAAGGAAAAAATATTATACGACGCATGCCCTTATTTCGAATCCTTGCAGCCATGATTCGAATTCATACAAATGTATTATATATAGATTAGGCATACAAGACTAGACAGACAAGACATGCGAGACAGTCTAGAAAAGGCTAAAGAGACTTCCCCAAACAGACTAGACGGACTGGCCGGACTGGACGGACCAGACGGATCGGACGGACTGGACGGACTGGTCGGACTGGACGGACTAGACCAGGGGTCTCCAAACTACGGCCCGAGGGCCACATCCGGCCCGCGGACAGATTTGTCCGGCCCGCGGAGAGCAAGCATACTTGAAAACTCCTTTTAGAGAACATATTTTTTATCGCAAATTAAATTTAGTTTACTGAAGTAATCTAATTTTATGTTGAATAATTATTAATATGACATCTACATTGATATGGTCATAGGCTAACTGCTCATAACATTGTTGTAGGCTTATTGTTATTGTTTTTGTGATAAGTTGGATAAAGAAACACAGAATTGTAATGAGTAAAGACATGTATAATATGCAGAAAATTTAACTTCAGTATATAATAACTAACAAATTATTGAAATGAATCCAACTAACATTTTATACATTTTAAATAAAAACATAACTTATAACAAGCATAATGACATATGAAATACTAATGAGATTTATGTAATTGAGATTTTCCCCTGACAATAGTTTGTAGTTGTGAACTAATTTTACTTGTACCAATTATTAAAAGAGATTTAAGATGCTCATCAGTTAATTTAGATCTGTAAACATTTTTTGTGTACTTCATTTTGGAGAAGGTCTTCTCACACAAATAAGTAGTACCAAAAACAGAAAACAGCCCACGAGCAAATTTATGCAAATTATCAAATTGTGTCAGTGGAAGACTCTTATAAAATTCCAACAAAGATGAGTTTTACTATTTGTTCTTAATTATATCACTGCACTGTAGACCAATCATTTCCATTTGAAGTTCCGGGGCTAGGGTTTCAACGTCAGTATCAAAAGGATTCTGAAAAATCTTAATTTGATTCGCAATGGCATCAAAGTCCGAGAAACGAGTATCAAAATTTATTTTCAAAGCACTCAAAGTATCAATTGCAAAATCGATAGGAAACTCAGTCTCAGTGGTGTGGCTGAATATTTCACATGTTTGTGCAATGTGAAAAACATTTACTTCGTAGTTGTGATTGAAACAGTATCAATTTCTTCCGGAATGATTTGATATTAGTGTATAAATCAGGAAGATGCTGGTTTTCTCCTTGCAATCTCAAATTCGGTTCGTTCACATGTTTTGTCAAATCAACATAGAATGCTAACTTCCACAGCCATGCGTTGTTTTGTAATTCAGTAAGAGGGCGATGCTTTTCATTCAAAAAAATTTCGATCACTGCTCGAAGTTCAAAAAAGCGCTGAAGGACTTTCCCACAACTAAGCCAACGTACGGCAGTATGATAAGGTAAGTCATTTTCTCCAATCTCTTCAATAAATTGTGGGAATTGTTGGTGATTCAGCCCAAAAGATCTGATAAAATTAACAGTTGATATGACTGGTTTCAGAACTTCAGACATATCCAAACATTTTCCGCACAAAGACTGTTGATGAATGATACAATGTAAGACTAATGGTTTTGAACCACCGTCATTTTCTACAGCCTTTGACACAAGAGCGACCACTCCTTTATCTTTCCCACTCATGTTTTTGCCTCCATCAGTTGTAATACATTTGAAGTTTTTCCATCGAAGGTTCTTTTGATTAATGGCCATTTCAACTCCTTTAAAAATATCTGTACCAGTAGTTGTGCCATGAATACTATACATATCAAGAAGTTCTTCATGCACTTCATAGCTTTTATCTACTCCTCGAATATAAATCAACACCTGAGCAGTATCTGACACATCCGTTGACTCATCCAAGGCCAAAGAAAATCACTCAACATGTCCATTTTTGTCGAACAGTTGAGAGGATATGTTTTCAGCGATGTTTTCTACCCTTCGAGCCAGTGTTTGCTGACATTCTGACAGTTTTTAATAAATTTACGTTTTCAGGGCACATTTCTTCGGCTACTGCAATTATGCATTCTTTGGTCATTTCTCCATCGGTGAATAGTTTTCCACGTTTTGCAATTTCAAGAGCCACACGAAATCTGGCACGAGTTGCAGCCTCTTGTTCAGTTTTGAGTTTTGTAAATGAAGATTGCTGCGATTTCAATCCGCGCTTATATAGCTTCGAATTTTTCCGTCCGAAAACTTCCTGTATATTTTGAATAATTTTGAAAATGTTTTGTTTCATAATGACGTTTAATGTTATATTCCTTGAGAACGGCTATGCTTTCATTGCAAATCAAACATAGCGCCTTGTTGCTGGACTCAATTACGAAATACTGAATGTTCCACTGATCTTTGAATTATCTGCATTCATTATCAATTTTTCGCTTCTTTTCCATACTACTAAATCACACACAAAAGCAACAATTCAAATCAAAATACTGTTACAAAGATGTCTTAAACTTAAACACCCACAAACACGTTTTAAGGAGGTACGCACTATTTTATTTCACAACAGTGTCATAGGAACTGACTTGTGGTTGCGCCACTAGCCTTCTTATATATTCCAATTACTGCCATCTAGAAGTGAGTGGAAGACACCAGAACTTTCTCGAACCAACGAGATTATTCCGTACGTGCTATTAGCGCCATCTGTTAGCGATAGAAGGTACTACCTATTTCCGCTTGTGTCCACCAGATGCCGTGTCACGTTACTCCTCATGGCTCGTACTCTACGACTAATCTAGAAATTACAGATAATGACAGGAAAATTAATAATATGCAGTGTTTTATTTATGTTTAATAATATGCCGTTTTGCGGACTTTAGGCCGATTTGCAGCCGTTTTTAAACGTTGCGTACTTTTTCGGACTTTTTTTTGGATCAGTGGAAGTTCTCTTTTTACCACCGGCAACAATGATAATATGGTTTTGGCCCTCGAAACTTACTGGAGTAATCAGTATGGCCCTAAGGCTGGAAAGTTTGGAGACCCCTGGACTAGACGGACTAAACCAGTCCTGGGCAAATTTCGGCCCGTGTGCCACATGCGGCCCTCGTCGACCTTTTATGCAGCCCGCGAAGCATTTTATAAACTACATAAACAATAAAAACAAAACAAAATAGTTGGTTCTATGATTGTATCCCCTAATAATTCTGTCATTCTGTGATTGTGACCTAAATATTATTTCACTAAGAAAGCAATTACAAATTATCTATACATCACACATATTTCGTATTCCAACATAAACTATGCCATGCGTAATATGTTTACCAGGCCTAATGTTTACTTTAATCTCTACCTGCCATTATTTTATCGACACTGTCCGTAAATGTGGCTGTTCTCTGAAAATATTTCGTTTTACAAGTAGTATATATTGTCCACTATTAGAAAACCTAACAATATGGAGATATCGCACAATTTGACCTACGCCAGGTCGATGCACAACAGACAGTTTGGGTTCTTCACGAACCTACCAATTAGCGTACCAGTCTCCATTAGTTTTAAAAAGTATCATCTGGGGCACCACAGGTATCAACGTGACGAGTTGAGGGACACGGACTTACCGACGTACGTGGAGGCGAAGCTGTTCTGCACGACGTTCTGGAAGTTCATCTGGGTGCTGCTGCAGCCCTTTCTCTTCGCCTTCCCCAAGCCCCCCGAGACACCGGAGTACGTCAACGCGCTCATCTAGTTCAAATTCGATTGCCTAGTGTGGTGGTAGGGTGCTTTGTTACCTATTCGGGTCGATGCTGGCGATGGGCCTTCACCCGGTAGCCGGCCACTTCATCTCGGAGTACTACATGTTCAAGACGGATCACGAGACCTACAGCTACCAAGGCCCTCTGAACTGGATCACCTTAAACGTGGGCTACCACAACGAGTACCACGACTTCCCCTCCATTCCCGGCTCAAGATTACCAGAAGTGAAGAAGAATTGCTGGTGAATTTTATGACAATTTACCTCATCATGATTCTTGTTCGGCGGTGTATGATTTCATAATGGATCCGGACGTGGGTCCTTACGCGAGGATCAAGAGGAAAGTCAAAGGTTCGAGGAATTAGTGTACATGTGGTGTCCACTAACGAACGCTGTTACTGATAAAACAAAAGAAGAACTAGAAATAATTTATATTTGTATATGCATTAGAACTGTACCCATAATTGTTTTAACTATATATAGTTATAACTATTGTTGTGTCTCGGCGAGAGAGAAAAATGTAATGCGGCCCGCGGTCAAATTTTCTTGCTTTATGTGACCCGACAGCCAAAATATTTGCCCACCCCTGGACTAAACGGACTAGACGGACTATAACGATAATAATAAATTTATTCACATTAAATGCAGATACATATTGTGGAGGTGATAGTTCAAAATTAGATAATTACAATACAATAGAAACATTAATAATGTATTAATGTATATATAATACTATTATATATATATATACATATTATATATTATATAATTATATTATATATTATAAATATAATACTATTTTGAAATGAAATTCTAAATTTGACGTTTAATTAATTTGACATTTGATAAAAGAAACCTACTAGAAATTATGAATAAACAAACAAATCTAAAACAGATCTGGACCTAGTAATATAAAAATACGTAACCCTAGAACATCTTTGGTAAACAATGGCACGGAGCCTAGCACCTGGGAAGAGTGGGGTGGACAGGACTCCTTAGCCGTAGTGAAGGCGGCCTGTCTAGGGGTGACAACCTCGAATAATAAGCCTCCCAAGTTAACAACTTGGGTAGTATCTTGGACAGTGGCTCGCCACTGTCCCATGAAGAATATTCTTCAACTGAGCATGAAGGGAAATCTCGCTAAATGCACTACCCCAGGTGGTAACCAATCCACCGTCAAATATGGTGACGTTAGCGGACCTGCGGATTCTGGGGAGTCCGCACCAACATGCTTTAAGGATGAGTCGGAGCATCCTGAAATCACCGGACGTAAACTCAGACCAAGACGACAAAGCTTCTTCGCAACATTTAATGCCAACTCACTGCTAAAAGTGGGTAAACTGAAACATTTGACTGATTCACTAACACGACACAACATAATACTGACAGCAGTACAGGAAACCAGATTTACGGACGAACATGCTTTCGAGTCCCAAGGCTACAGAATCCTCAAAGGAAAAGTGGGTCTGCAGGTACTGAAGAACGTACCCCACTTAGGAACAGGATTTATAATCAGTCACAGGATACTGGATTCAGTCACCGACTTAACCTCCCCGAGTAGTCGTGTATCCATCCTCTCTCTCAAATGCGCAAACAAGGGCTACAGTATAGTCAATGTACATGCCCCAATCAACCAGGACAACAGACGCAATCCAGACAGAACTGATAAATTCTGGGAAGATATTATCTCTAAACTTCCAGAGAGGCACACCGTCATACTGCTTGGTGACTTCAATGCTCAATTGGGAAGAGAGAAAAAATACAGAAACATAGTGGGCAATTATCCGGGGCATAAGGGAACCAACCGCAACGGAGAACGATTGATGGATCTGTGGGGGACTTTTGGGTTGATCATGAAGTCTACAGCCTTCAAACACTTTCCAAGGAAGCAGAAGACTTGGATTTTACCTAATACCCACCTGGGTGAATTCCAGATAGATTATGTGGCCATTTCACGCAAAGCTCAAAAGGAAATACAAAACGTGAAGGTACTAAGAAGCGCCAATCTGGACTCTGACCACTACCTCTCAAAGATCAAAATAAGACTCCAGTCTAGAAACACTAGATTACACAGAACCTCCAAGATGGTAAAATTTGACGTCGAGCGACTCAAGAACAGTCAAGAACTAAGTCAAAGACTGAACAACACAGACCTAAACAACTGGGACCAACTGAAGGAGAGTCTTGTCAAGGCGGTCAATGAACTCGCCCCTCTCGCTAGAAGCAGGAAGCATCCGTGGTGGACTCAAGACTGTGACAAGGCAATAGCCCAAAGACAGATAGCCTGGCTGAAGTGGAATTCTAAAAAGACCAAGGAAAATTGGCATAAATTTTTGGAACAAAGAAAGGTTACAGCCAAGATAATTCGAGGAACCAAACGAACCTTCACACAAAACCAACTAACCCAAATCGAAGAGAGCTTTGCTAAGAATAATTCCAGAGATTTCTTTGGAACCTTTAAGCAGGTACTCAGAAAATACGTTCCACCAAGCCTCCACCTCAGAGACTCACAAGGCAAACTGGCTTATAACGACAAGGACAACTGCCACCTTTTGGCTCAGTACTTTAAAAATCTACTCAACTGTGACCCACCCAGCGAAGACTTCGACTATAAACAAACCACACCAAACCCGGACTCGCTTCCCCCTTCATTGGAACAAGTTGGCCAGATCATTCAACTTCTTAAGAATAATAAGGCAGCTGGAGAGGACTCTATCGTTGCTGAACTGTGGAAAGGTGCTGGAAACAATGCCGTGCGCAAGCTAACCGAGATCATCCAGGACATCTGGGAAACAGAGAAATTACCACCCGATTGGAAATCTGCTCTGATCCATCCGCTTCACAAAAAGGGAGATTTTACGGATCTAAACAACTACCGTGGAATTTCTCTCGCCCCGGTAACATACAAGATTCTCTCGAAGACGTTACAAACAAGGGCAGAAAATCAGTTGGATAATCAACTGGGAGAATACCAGGGGGGCTTCAGGAAGACCCGATCATGTGTTGAACAGATCCTCAGCCTTAAAACTGTACTTGCATACTCCAAGATGAGAAACCGCAAGGTGGTCGTCACCTTTGTTGATTTTAGGAAGCCCTACGATTCCATCGATAGAGAAACGCTTAACAAAGTACTCCAGGAACTAGCACTAGACAACAAAACCCGCAGACTAATACTAGAAACTTTGACCAACACCCATTCCAAGGTTAAATTTACAGGAGAGATTTCAGAAAGCTTCGAAATAAAAACTGGAGTGAGACAAGGAGATGGACTTTCCCCACTTCTCTTCAACTGTGTCCTTGAAAAGGTTATGAGAGAATGGCGCAAGAAACTGAACACTTTTGGTGCTCAGAGTGGTATCTACCTGGGACGTAAGAACGATGGACTGGTTGTAGATTGCCTGGCCTTTGCAGATGACATGGCACTGTTTGCTGATTCTCTTGAGATGGCAACAACCCAGGTAAACTGTCTCAGAAAACAGGCTGCCAAAGTAGGTCTTCAAGTGTCGCTGGACTAAACAGAATTCTTCACCAACATTAGAGGAGCAAACAAAGAGATGTTACTAGAACTGAGAGGACTGATCAAGAGGACTGAGAAATTTAGGTATCTCGGCGAATAGATTGAAACCAACTTATCAGAAAGAGCATCATTATCCAAGAGAGTCAGCAAGTTAGAACTAGCCTATCGGCTGACTAAGAACACTTACAATAAGAAATGCCTGTCACGCAACCTGAAACTTAAGCACTACACATCAGTCTTACGACCAGAAGCCCTATATGCCATGGAGTGTCTTTCCTTGAACCGAAGGGGTCTAATAGAGAAATTGGAAATCAGAGAGAGGAGAATCCTCAGGAATATCCTAGGCCTGGTAAAGGAAGATGGGGAATTCCGAAGACGGCATAACTCTGAGCTCTACGAACATATTGAGATGTTCTCAGACTGTGCAAGGAAAAGAAGAGTAGCTTTCTATGGCCACATTGCAAGATTGCCTCCAAACCGACTAACTAACCGTCTGCTCACCTTCTGGCAAAACAAGAAGCTCCGTATTACTTGGTTGACAGAGACCGAGAAGGATATTAAAGAACTGGGAATAACAAATCTCAAAAACAGACAGTCTGTGAGACGCACCCTAAAGGAAGTCCGTGGATTTCAGGAAAAACCTCGAAGGAAAGCTACCCCCTGGACAGAAGAGAGAAAGGAGTTACACCGGCAGAAGATGCGACAATACTGGGCAAAGGTCAAAGCCCAACAGTTGAACAAGCGTGGTCCAAAGTAGGCCTATTCGAAAGAAGAAGAAGAAGTATTAATGTATAATACAATTAACAATAAAATTAATACAATTAATACAATTAATACAATTAGTACAATTAATACAATTAATACAATTAGTACAATTAATACAATTAATACAATTAATACAATTAATACAATTAATACAATTAATACAATTAATACAATTAATACAATAATACAATTAATACAATTAATACAATTAATTCAATTAATACAAATAATACAATTAATACAATGAATACAATTAATCCAATTAATACAATTAATACAATAAATACTACAATAATGCAACTACTACAAAATACATTAACACCATCAACACCATCATTAAATTATAAACGCTATCATAGCAAAATAATACAAATTAATCATCCAACAATTCAGATATTGAATAATATGCTCCTTGAACAAGAATACACTTTACATCTCGTTTAAATGGCTTGAAGTTCTTTGAATTTATGTCATTGTCCAGCTCATTAAATAATTCTATTCCTGTTAGGGTTTAACGGTTTTACAAACCCGGTTTTGAAAAACCTGTTTTTAAAGGAAATTTGGCACATTTTAAAACCGGTTTGTAAATTAAGAAAAACGGAAATTAGATTGTTAGATAAAAATTATTTCTCATCTTATTTGATTTGCTATTCATTCTATGCAACGAGTTGCATTGGCCAGTGCTTGTGTATTGTGCATGTTAACAAGTGAAGTTATATTTGAATTTCTATTAAATCAATTAATAGTTAAACACTGAAATAAGTTTGAAATTATAATGTGCTTTAGAAGTCCGAATTCAAGAAAGAAGAAAAGTAGAATTAGCAACTCTTTTGCTCTATTTGCTAAATCCACAAAACATATCCAGTTCAAGAAAACATATCCAGTTTCAGCAAAGAAATCTAGTGTATATTTTCTGTATATTTTCTGGAGTGAAGGTCTGAAATATTTCCAAATTCTTATGCGGAAACCGATTCTTATAAAGAGCAAATCGAAGAAACTACTTATCAGAGTAATACTTTTTTAAAGAAGCCACGAAAAAATCAATTCATAAGTTACTTGAAGACCTTGAAGAAAAGCTTACAAATCCAACTGAAAGCTGAAATTTTTGTTTGAGTTTTTGGTATTTTACGTAAATAATGTGTAATCCTTATTTTTTATATTTTGCCTTTGATATTGATTTCGGTTTTTGTTATTTTAAATAAATAAAATAAAATATATTTCGCTATTCTATTTTTTCGACAAAAATTCGAAAACCGGCTAAAACCGTTTTATTGGATATTTGGAATATGAAAACCGGTTTTTCAAAAAGTCGATTTTTTTATAAACCGTAATTCCTGTATAAAAGAAGGACTTTTCAAGTAAGGCCGTGTTATGTTTTGGGAACGACAGCAGAGTGCCATGTCTTGTATGGTGATCGTGGTAATTTGCTGAGGTGTTAAAGTTTCCTATATAATATTTTGCATAACAAAGCACTTTTAACATGGAATTTATTATGTAATTTATTTTGTATTATACATGTAATTAATTGAGGGTAATGTAAGTATAATAAACTTTGCAACTTTGTCCTCCTTTTAGACCAAACATAAGTCTAACAATTCTCTTCTGCAAAATAAAACATCTATTGACGGTGGAGGCTTGACCCCACAGTAACACGTGCAGAGATAGATGAGAATATACCTGTGCATAATACACACTAATTATCAACAACCAAAAGTAGAGTCTATCTGTACCTCCAAAAAGTTGGTAAACGTTTCAATTTTATGATTTTTGCCGACAATACTGAGTTGAAAAGGCATTGGAATTTTCCTCTGCTTAGCAAAGTAAATACAAACAGTCTTATCCGTATTCAGTATAATATGGTTTGCTCGGCACCACGCATTCACCTCATCCCGACCCGGCTTTTCCAGCTCTTCTATACTATTGCCAGAGATATTGATGTCCCTGAAAACAGGTCCCTGAGGGGGACCACTATAGTTATATTATTGCTATTAGATTTGTAGTTATTGGCATTTACAATAAACTTTCTTCCTGTAAGGAAGGATCTAGTCAACCTTGAAGCAAAAGTCCCTCGAAAACCAGAGTTTTCAAATTTAGTTACTATAAAATTAATTTTGACAGTGTCAAAGGCCTTGGACAGGTCAAAAAATAGACCCATTACATATTTACCTGTGTCAAGTTCTTTAATAATATATTTAGCTAAGTTGTTCGTAGCTGTTTCAACTCAAAACCCATTTTCTAATCAAATGATTTTTCTAAATAATCAATCATTTTATAATCAATCAGCCGTTTATAATCAATCAACCATAGATTTTAGAAAAGGAAGACGCAATCGAAAGAGGTCTATTTTGCTTTGGGTACACCCACGTGAACGGCTGCACTATTACAAAAGGAGATCTTTTGCATCACCGCACTGATGAACTGGACGCCGTTGTCGCTGATGAGGCGTCGTGGTAGTCCGTATCGAAAGCCAATCTCGTGGATAATTGTTCAGGCATTTTTGGTGAGGGAGAATTGCTCAACTAAACATTTTGTCACGTAATCTTGGACAATCAATATCTATTTTTCCCTTTGACTAGATGTCAAAGGGGCAGTGGACCGAATAGGTCGACGGAGTAGTAAGTAGTAGTACCGCTTTCCTTATCTGTAATTTCGGTGTTTATAGTAGACAATAAAAATTCCATTTCATGTTGTTCGGTTTGTAGCGCTGGTAATCGGGGCATGTCCGAATATAATCGACGATGTATCTCCCCTCCCGGGGCAAAAGTACGTAGGGGCGTAAAGGTTTTCTCGACAACGTACTGTCCGTCGCTGGGGTTGTCGCAATACTCTTTCAGAATCCGGGGACAGTCGTGGTTGGGTACCAGGAGTTGAGCTTCCTCGACATCCAAATCCTGTGAATATCAATAGAGAACCCCCCGGTTTAATAAGTATCATCGGGAGATCCACGGATGCGTTGCATTATGTTTTTCAATTTGAGATCCCGTAGTTGTCCTTCTCGTAAGGCCTGGGGTCCAAGGATGGACAGGCAACTTATAACGTGCAGATTGGACATAGAGTCGCGGTTAGGTCGGTGCAGAGAGGCCGGGACAGTAAATCGGCCAGTACGTTGGCGCATCCTGGCTTGTGGCGGTTAGTCAAGTTGTATGGTTGTATTTGTAGCGACAATCGTGCTAGGCGACATGTCAGCAGTTAGTGATCTGTTATCACTACGGTGGTTGTCTCTTCGATGTAGCCGCGGAATTACTTTAGGGCATATAATTTCTTTCGGGGTTGGGTAATAAGCGGCTTGCGCATTCGATCATGCGTTCGTCGGTCCCCTACCCTGGAAAAGAGCAGCCTCGATGGCAGGAGAGTTAGCATTCGTGCGTAAGATAAGTACGATTAGTGCGAAGTCCTGTCGGACTGTCGTAATATTGGGGCTGTAACCAGACAATTGAGACAATGGGGCTGAAACCAGGAGTCATTGCGAGCGTAGCAAATTGATATCACCACACCTTGCAGAAGGGTTATGGACAGAAGAGAGAGAGAGAGAGAGAACCAGACAATCCTTCAATTTGTCGAAGGCGCTTTGTTGGGCGGGCTTTTCTATCTTTAGTTCTTAGGCTTTCTTTCTTTAGTACGATGCTGATGGGTTTGGAAATATCAGCGATGCCGGCAATGAAGCGACGAAACCAGGAGCACGTTTGTAAGAACGAGTGGGCGCGCTCCAAATTCGAAGGCGGCGGTATTTCGGCGATCGATTTTACCGTATGTGGGTTTGGGTGATCCCAGCTGAGGAGAGCCGGTGTACGAGGTAGCGGACCTCTGGGCATCCAAAGTGACAGTTCTCTCTTTTCAGTTTCCAGTTTTTTTCTGTAGGATGAAGTGAATCAAACGGTTGAACACGTGTCGCACCTGGACTATGTGTTCTGCCGACGTCGTAGACAACGACGCCGACGACCACATCCTGTCGTCGAGATAGGCCAGGATGTTTTGGTCGGTGTGAAAACCGTCCACCAGACGTTGAAATGTCGCTGGAGCATTGGAATGTTCAAAGGTGGTCCGGGTAAAACGGAAGAGAGCGAAGGCGCAGATAAAAGTAGTATTGGCGCGACCTGCCAATAACCTGCTTGCATGTCCATCGTGCTAATTCATCCAAATTGCCAAAAGGTTTGCAGCAGATCGTCCATCCGTGACAACGCATAGTCAATAAGTGTCGTCGGGATTATGTACAAGGGCGAGCAGGGGCCCAAGGGCTGTCGCACTCTTCCACGATGCCAGCGTCGATCATTTTCTCAATCTCGATGCTCAAGCATTCCCTTTTCCGAGTCCATGTACTCGACCAATAATGCGTCCGGAAGTGCAGGGAAGCTGCGCTTAGCAGGGTGGGTTCGGCTTCTATGAAATCCTCTCTGAATAAGTGAGATGTGGTGTCGATGGCGTCGGCCCTCGTGTACTCAATGGTTCTGGCGGCCAAGCCACCTAGCCGGTGATCTGGTGACTGGTGTACCCTGTATGCTCGCTCCAGTTCCATTGAAGTCCAACCTGACCTGACTCTATCGATGTGATGTCCAACCTCCGAGGGCGACTCGTTACTTCTAGGACCTGGTCTTTGTTGGTGAAGGTGAAAGAGACCTGGGGTAAGTCTCGGAAGTGATGTCTTTCCGGCCAGATCTAGTATAAAGCCGGCGCCATCGATTAATTCTCCAGTATTGGTCTACAAATGGTTTTTCAGATTGGTGTCGTCTAGTTCTTGATAAATTATGTGTCCCGTTTGTTTGAGATGATCAAATGTGGAAGGCGGTTCTCGGTTTGCTATTGCACTGGCTGCAGTTTCGCCGAAATTCCGCTGGGGCGTGGCGGCCGTAGCAACGGATTGCGAATGTCCTCTCGTGTTCTTTTTGACTCTCGTAGAATTAGCTCGTAGGGTGGTTCCGTGTTTCGTATTTTCGGCACTCTTGTGTTCCTTTTGACATGTCCTCTCGTGTTCTTTTTGATTATCGTAGAATTAGCTCGTAGGGTGGTTCCTTGTTTCGTTTTTTTCGGCACTTTTCCGCTGTGTGACCCACAGTTCGGCAGTAATCACACCGGGTTTTCGTTTTCCTGTTTGGTCGATAGTCATTTTCGTTCTCGACTTTGACGGTTGTAGTCCTCTCCTCGATGGCTCGGGCTCTTGTTAGCAGAGCGTCGAAATTAGGGATTTAAATTCGAGTTAAAGTGTAATACAAACTTTTATTCAATTTAGCTTTTGTTTTATCAAGTTAAATTCAAAGAAAAGTTCCATTTTATATCTTTTTTTTACGAGAAGCATGTCGCCCGGCCACGATTGTATTTTTGCTAAGATAAATTTGTGGATTCGTACGTCAAAATTTTGTTCAGAGTATTGTGTTTAATTAATTTTTCTTTTATCAACCATAAATGGATACATCCAAAGGATACAATTGAGGAAAGATTACTTCCGCGGAAATCAAGAGATTTATACAAAAAATGTATAAGTTTTGTAATTGACGAACAAAAAAGAACATCAGCGAAGTGATCAACATGACCTAACACGAAGTGAAGAATATTTAGGGTTATGTTTACAGAACCCGTAAGTGAGTTATTTTGATGCGTTGCCATGGTTACATTTTTTTCACTAGTGAATAAACCATTGTTTTATTGATTCGTATTCAAGGAATTAAGTATGACTTAATAAGGCAAAATTAAATAAAATATATGTTTAGTTGGAAGTTGTTTTTATTCATTCGTGTTTTTATTGCACCTTAAAATTCGACATTTATTAATTATAAGATAATTACTGGATTTATAGCATAATAAACTAAGCAACTGAGAGAATCTTTTGATCAGAAATATTAACTTATGTGTCTAATGGTTGAAAAAAAAATTCATTTATCGTTTTTATGGTTGCATTTAGAAAGTTTATCTATTTAGTTCAATCCTATGCAATTAATAGTTTTTGACAAATTATCCAGTCAAATTTTCTTACGAAATCAAATATACAGTTAGTATAAATTCTTCTTTCGGATATTATTGATAAACAAATTCCCTACAAGATTTTTAATTAATGATTTATTAAATTAATTTTCTACGTTTGTTTTTAATGAAGATCTTAGGTTTTTTTTTCAATGGATAGACTCATTATATATAGATATTATTTATACACTTTATTTTAACTTTATTGCATAATTTCAAATATAAGTAAGTTGTTTTTCTTAAATTACTTTTTAGTTTAATTCAAGAGTTTCGGGTATTAAAAAAGAGGATTTTCTTTAATTAAATCTGTGAAAAGTTCCGAAAAGTAACGCAAGACGAGAAAAGAAGAGACAATACGATATAACACGAGACAATACGAGACTGGACAAGACCGTACAAAATCGGACAAAACCGAAAATGACCGGACAAGACAGGACAAGACCGCACAAGACCGGACAAGATCAGACAAGAGGAAAAACGAGCAGACAAACAGGGCCAGGCCATTAGACAAAACGAGACAAGAAAAGACATGAATCAACGAGACCGAATCTGACGATACTTTATCGAATTTGATTCATAATCGTAAAAATTGGTGTAAAACCTACGAAATTACATAATTGAGAATAGTCAAAAGTAAAAAAAATGTATATTTTTCAGTTTTCTGTATATTTAATTTAAAAATTTGAGATGCGTCAAATCCTTACCATTCCATAAATCTATTGTTTGCCGTTTGATTGTTCTCACTCGTAACAGTTTCGAAAACAAATTTAAGGAAACCTATAAGGGGACAATAGTTTATTTCGTTATTCTTTGGGGCGATAGATCCAGAAAGTTTTGCAAACGAATTTCAATGTTGCTCAAATTCTGCGCAAATCCAAAACAAATATTCCATCCGAAAGAGTAAGATGAGTTTATCGAGAGAAGATGAAGAAAAGATAGTACACTCAGTAACAGATAGTAACAGTTGACTATAGAGCCGCATAACTAGGGATTGCAATCCAGTGTCATTTTCAATCCGGCCGGATCCGGCCACCGGAACCGTCCGGATCGATGAAATTAAATCTTACATAATATGTCTTACTTAAAAAAAAATATAAATTTAAATGTCTATTTAGTTTAATCAACTTACTGTAAATACCGTATTTGCCGGTGCATAACGCGCACCCTAAACTTCAACCTACTTTTTTGTGCGTCTATAACGCGTACCTATGTTTTAGAACTCAACCTCATCTTCACTGATCTGTCGCTGTCTAATTTTTAAAAATAGTAGCAAATCGGTTTCAGATTTTTAAAATTTGGTCTTTTTGGAGAAATTCGAGGTTATTAGATTTTCAAAATTCCTCCAAATAGTTTCACGGTAGAGAAAATAGCGAGAGTCTATGAATTTTAATTTTGTCAAATCTTAACCTCATCTTCATAGATCTAGCGCTGCCATATTTTTCAAAAAATTAACATAACGGATTCATATTTCAAAAATTTGGACTTTTTGGAGAAATTTGAGGTTTTTAGATTTCCAAAATTCCTTCAAATAGTCACACAGTAAAGAAACTAGTGAGAGTCTATAAATGTTAATTTTGTAAGATCATAACCTCATTTTCATTAATTTGTGGCTGGCTTGTTTTTCCAAATATTAACAAAACGCTTTTAGGTTATCAAAATTTGGTGCTTTTTAGATTTCCAAAATTCCTTCAAAATAGTCGCCCAGTGAGAAAATAGTCTACAAATGTTAATTTTGTAAAATTTCATTTCTCAAAATACTGAAAAATAGGGATCCGGTGTCATTTTCAATCTGGCCGGATCCATGGAATTAAATCTAACATAATAAACTTTACTTAATCTACGGAGATCACAACAATCAGGTATTTGAGTATGCTAACAAGTCTTATTTTCATTGGAACAAAGTTCCTTTAGGGAGGTCTCGGTAGGAGCGATTCGGCAGAAAACGTAACGTTTTTGTCCGATTCGTACACTTTCCCATACGCGCCTTTCTCTTCCTCTCACAATCAGTGTATATTTCTAAACTGCGCGCTCTCTCTTTTTTCTCTTTCTCTCAATGTATATTTCTATAATGTGTGCTCTCTCTTTCTTTCGCAGAGTGACAGACGAGCGTGGTTTGTTTATAACCTTAAAACTAAACAAGAAAAAAAAATGTTTAAACGTATTTTTCAATTTTGTTTTGTTGTTTTAAATCATAGGAGAGTTATATTGCTTATATTATACTCATTATTTTAATTGGATTTTGAGAAATGGAAAGTCAACAAAAGATACAAAATACTGAAAAAAAGTAAGTTTATAAAAATAAAACTGTACAATTTGAGCAATTGCTAACTGTTTACACATGTTTATCGTACATATAATTTGAGTAATTGATATTTACTATATTTATATATGTCGTAGTGATATAGTGAAATCAGATTGTTCAGAACGAAGCCATTGTATCATGATCTGTCGGCAGTTCGAGTAGTTCATCTAATTCGTGTAGCTCATGAAATCTTATGCAAGCTCAGCTTGTGAAATTTTATGAGGAGCTAGTTTAACTGGCATTTACACTATCTTACTTACCGATTCGATGTTTCCAGAAATGCCTAAGTGCTATCATCTGATAGTATAAAGCTACGTGTTTTAATTATCAGACCTATTAATAATAAGATAAATAAAGAAACATATTTAAGATGGTTTCACGAACTAGCTAGTCATATCAAGTATTTCAAATAGAATACACGAACTGTCGGCAGATCATGCAATAACTCAGTTTTACACAATCTAACAGATTTCACTATATCACTATGACATTTACATTTTAGAGAGACAATAGTGAAAACACAAGCTCAGCGTCAAAAAGAGTATCGACAGAGAAATAAGGAAAAAGGAAAAAAAGGAATTATACAAAATACATATTTAGAAAAGTAGGTTACAATTGTACAATTTGATGCAATTGCTTACTGTCATGGGTTTATCGTACATGCGATTTAAGTGTTTTTCAACATGTGATTCAAGTGATTCAATTTTTTTTACTATATCTATATATGGAGATTTAGATTGTTTATTCTTATTTTCGAGAACCTGCAATCAAAATATTTGTGCGCACTTTCATTATTTTAATAATAATGCAAAAAGAGAAGTTGTTCGATTCTGTTGAATGCGCGAGGAACTTCGTTCCTGACGGGGGTCCGCTGACCGCATACGTTTTTATTTATGACAGACATCATGATGAATCTGTCTAATGAAATGTAATATCTATTTAAATGTCTATTTAGTTTAATCAACTTACTATAAATACCGTATTTGCCGGTGCACAAGGCGCACCCTAAAATTCAACCTACTTTTTGTGCGCCTATAATGCGGACCTATATTTTAGAGGCATTTTTTTGGAAAAAAGATGCGCGTTATACACCAGCAAATACACTAATTATATACAAGTATACATACAGTATATATATATATATATATATATATATATATATATATATATATATATATATATATATACATATATATATATATATATATATATATATATATATATATATATATATATATATATATATATATATATATGTGTATATATAATACAGTATATTTTTCACAAAATCAATTTTGGTTTTTAAAAAACCATGTGGCGTCAGTAGGGAAAGATGATTCGTTCTGGCGCCACCACCTCCTTATGGGTTTTACATGCAATCTATCCCCTTATGGGGGAATTACATGTAAAATCTAGCACGATGCCCCTTATGGAGATTTACATGTAAATCTAGCACGAAGCCCCTTATGGGGAATCCTATGCAAAATAGTTCTGAACGCGTCCGAGCGAGAATGTCTAGATGACGCTGCAAGATACGTGTACGTTGGATAGTGGGAAAATTCAAAATGAGGGGTGAAAATTCAGATAGGGGTTGATTCAATTGAGATTAGCGAGGATTTAGATTGATAAGACTAGACAGACAAGACTAGGCGGACAAGACTAGACAGACAAGACTAGACAGACAAAACTAGATGGACAAGACTAGACGGACTAGACTAAACCATTTTAAACCATTTGATGAGAAAAATGAAATCTGGTGTCAGAACGGCTCTAGCATGTGCCTTAAGCGAGATACCGCCCGACCGCCTACCCCACAGTTGATGACGTCATCCGCCGCGGCAGATATTGCTAAACTAATTACCTCGATGCTGATTGGGTGATTAACGAATAAATAATTACAGTTGACCTTTCCCCTCAATTTATATGTAATGGACAAGACTGAACAGACAAGACTAGTCAGACAAGACTAGACAGAATAGTTAGATGAAGCTAGACAGATGGGGGCTAAATACATGAGATTAGACAGACCAAGCTAAATACATGAAACTAGATTAGACTGAACTAAAATATATAAGAGATTGTTTAATTTAAATAAAATATATTTTCGATTGTTTTTCTTATAATTGTTAATAATGTTTATATTATTACTTTCATTTTGTTATCTACGTTCTATTTTGATTTACGGCTTGTTGATTAGACGCAACCGGATGTTTGTCAGTCATAACACCAGGCAAGAATAGAGGGACTAGACTAGACAGACTAGATTAGACAGAGAGACAAGCGGAGAAAATTCAAAATGAGTTGCGGATGGGTAGCGGACAATCCTGTATTCATGCATAATTGATTGCAAACATATTACGGATTGATTCAAATGAGTTTATTGGTTTTAGGCCGGACAAGATCGGACAATACCGAACAAGGTCGAACAAGAACGGACAAGACTATACAGATCTTATATTTATCCGAATAATTTCCTATTAGTAAGCGAAATTTCTTATACTTGTCTGTGCACCAGATCGTATTAATGTTTTTCATTTATATAAATACCAAAGAGTTCAATTCTGGCATCCACTTTTCATCTACCTGCATCCACTTTTCATTTACTTGCATCCACTTTTCATCTACTTGCATCCACTTTTCATCACGCCAAACAGGGTGTGAGGTCTATGTGACCCCACGCCAAACAGGGTGTGAGGTCTATGTGACCCCACGCTAAACAGGGTGTAAGGTCTATGTGACCCCACGCTAAACAGGGTGTGAGGTCTATGTGACCCCAAGCCAAACAGGGTGTGAGGTCTATGTGACCCCACGCTAAACAGGGTGTGAGGTCTATGTGACCCCACGCCAAACAGGGTGTGAGGTCTATGTGACCCCACGGCAAACAGGGTGGGGTTGTCTATGTGACCCCACGCTAAACAGGGTGTGAGGTCTATGTAACCCCACGCTAAACTCCGTCCACTTTCCGTCCACCCCATCCACTTTCCGTCCCCTTTTCATTCTTTCAGCTTTAATCTCATTGGGTTAGTTGGGTTAGCATTGGGTTAGGTTAGCATTAGGTTAGGTTACGAGATATTAGGAATGAAGCGCACTTCATTGCCAACCTTCCGTAACCTAACCTAATGCTATCCAAATACCTAATAAATAACCTAATGCTAAGTGGATGCAAGTAAATGAAAAGTGGATGCAAGTAGATGAAAAGTGGATGCCAGAATTTAACTCTTTGGTATTTATATAAATGAAAAACATTAATACGATCTGGTTCACAGACAAGTATAAGAAATTTCGCTTACTCATAGGAAATTATTCGGATAAATATATGGTCTGTATAGTCTTGTCCGTTCTTGTTCGACCTTGTTCGGTATTGTCCGATCTTGTCCGGCCTAAAACCAATAATCATTCTATGAACTCATTTGAATCAATCCGTAATATGTTTGCAATCAATTATGCATGCATACAGGATTGTCCGCTACCCATCCGCAACTCATTTTGAATTTTCTCCGCTTGTCTGTCTGTCTAATCTAGTCTGTCTAGTCTAGTCCATCTATTCTTGCCTGGTGTTATGACTGACAAACATCCGGTTGCGTCTAATCAACAAGCCGTAAATCAAAATAAAACGTAGATAACAAAAATGAAAGTATTAATATAAACATTATTAACAATTATAAGAAAAACAATCGAAAATATATTTTATTTAAATTAAACAATCCCTTATATATTTTAGTTCAGTCTAATCTAGTTTCATGTATTTAGCTTGGTCTGTCTAATCTCATGTATTTAGCCCCCATCTGTCTAGCTTCATCTAACTAGTCTCGTCTAGTCTTGTCTGTCTAGTCTTGTCTGTCCAGTCTTGTCTATTACATATAAATTGAGGGAAAAGGTCAACTGTAATTATTTATTCGTTAATCAGCCAATCAGCATCGAGGTAATTAGTTTAGCAATATCTGCCGCGGCGGATGACGTCATCAACTGTGGGGTAGGCGGTCGGGCGGTATCTCGCTTAAGGCACATGCTAGAGCCGTTCTGACACCAGATTTCATTTTTCTCATCAAATGGTTTAAAATGGTTTAGTCTAGTCCGTCTAGTCTTGTCCATCTAGTTTTGTCTGTCTAGTCTTGTCTGTCTAGTCTTGTCCGCCTAGTCTTGTCTGTCTAGTCTTATCAATCTAAATCCTCCCTAATCTCAATTGAATCAACCCCTATCTGAATTTTCACCCCTCATTTTGAATTTTCCCACTATCCAACGTACACGGATCTTGCAGCGTCATCTAGACATTCTCGCTCGGACGCGTTCAGAACTATTTTGCATAGGATTCCCCATAAGGGGCTTCGTGCTAGATTTACATGTAAATCTCCATAAGGGGCATCGTGCTAGATTTTACATGTAATTCCCCCATAAGGGGCTAGATTGCATTTAAAACCCATAAGGAGGTGGTGGCGCCAGAACGAATCATCTTTCCCTACTGGCGTCCATACAACAGCGCGATTATTTTACCAAAAATTAGCATCACCGCATCCGGTGACCGGATCAGGTATATTAAATTAAGTAATAACATTCAGGTATAGTAAACGTTTAGTGATGCCAGATCCGCCGGATTACCGGATCCGGTTTTCTGGATGGCAATCCCTACGCCTAATAATTGTATTCCTTGTTTCGCATAAAAGTAACGATTCCACACATGTCAGAGCAAAATTTCTTCCAAAATGCATTTGAATGAAGCGAAACAACAACAGCAAGTTATGTTAGTAGGGAAAGATCCTTCGTTCTAAAACCTCCGCCTTATGGGGAAATTACATGTAATCCTCCGCCTTGTGGGAAATTACATGGGAAATGCTGTACAAAATAGTTCTGAACGCGGTCGAGCGTGTATGTATAGATAGCGCCACAAAGATAATTAAATCGCTTAAACAAAATAACACCACATCACCATAGCGTTTGTACAGACTTAAATCATTCAACAATAATTTGTGCTTTTTCTTTAATTTAAAGCTAAAACGTAATTTATTTATTTACCTTTTTTTCTTTTGTAAATATGTTCTTTCTTTTGTATTCTTTATAAACTATTACTTATAACTTTGTGACTTATCTTATATGTACATCGAAAGATTAATAAATGATTTGATTTTGATTTGACTGGACGGACAAGAATAGACAGACAAGACTAGAGAGACAAGACTAGACAGACAAGACAGACCCTGTTGTGCCTTTATTCAAATTCCTTTTGGTTCTTATTATTTTAGCCGTGTTTTTCCTGGTTTCTCGGAAGTTTCCATAGTCTATCTCTAGTTTCGTTTTTTGCCATTTCCTCCAACGTTTGGCCCTTTGTTCTATTGCTTTATCGCAGGCTAAGTTCCACCACCGATGTCTCCTCTTCTTTTTGCGGTGTGCCACCTTCTTTTCTCTTTCTGCAATTGTGTTCCTTATGGTTTCCCAGTTTTTCCCAGTGGTAACAAACATGTTGTGTAAAAATGAGTGCGATTGCTAAATGAACAGTTCCTACTCTAAGAGTGTGATGAAGGGTGACAGCCGATTGTGAGTTAGATAGAATGTTTCTTTAGTCCATTGGTAAAGAATTATGGAATTATAATCATTCTCCTATTTTATAATGCTAATAATTTACTATACACCTATGCATCTCTTTTAATTGATATTCAAATATATACATTCATTTACTATTGGTACAACCATACTACATTATAGATAATCATATAAACTTAATAAAGTCAAAACACAGTCGAAATATATAAATATATTCGGAGCTCGATAATATTGTTGAGTCTTTTTAGGACCACCAAAACAAATCTCATGTGAAATTTGCCAGTTATTTAATAGTTATCAGTCCACCTACGTGGCACTCGACAAAAACTTTAATAAAAGATAATAGAAAGTCATGATCTTAAAAAACATTGCTTTTTTTCTGGTTTGTGTTGAGTGACATGAAGGTGGACTGAAAACTATTAAAAACAAATTTCACATGAGATTTGTTTTGGTAGTCCTAAAAAGACTCAACAATATTATAGAGCTCCGGAAAGGTTGAATATATTTATATATTCAGACTGTGTCCCGACCAGGGCCGTTCTTATCAATTTTGGCGCTAAAGCTGAGTCCTAAAGAGACTCAACTATATTATAAAGCTCCGGAAAGGTTGAATATATTTATATTTTCAGGCTGTGTCCCGACCAGGGCCGTTCTTATCAATTTTGGCGCCTTGGGCTATAAACCAATTAGCGCCCTAGGGCCTAGGCATTGAAATTCTTAAATATGATTTTTTAATATTTCAGTTATGCAATAATGCAGTTATAAATAAAATTATTTTGTTAAATGAAGTTAATATACATTTCATTTTTAGTTGAAATACAGGGAGCTTAAGGATAACAAGAATATGAAAGGCTTGAGCTTCTAGCTGATTCTGTCGTAAATACAATGAATTGCGAGTGGGAGAGAGGGTTTTTAAATTATTGGATGCGTTCAGAGAAAATACAAAGAAGAAGTTTATGGCTCGTTCAAGTCGATTGTTTTTGATTTTTGGTTGTTTAAATCTGTGATGTTTGTGATTTTTAGACTAAATGAACGCATCCAGTATTATTTTTCTCTTTTGTTATGAAAATTGAAAGATTTGGAAAGATCGTATATTTTGCGTACGATTTCGAATACATGATCGACAAAAAGATCGTATAAATACGATTTAAATCGTACGGTTTTCAAAGCTGCAGATTAAAAATAATAACTTTATAATAGTAAATTCGCTTTTTTTGTTATTAAACTATATATTTACGGTTTCCAGATTGCTTTCTTCACATGTGCTGCAAGACCTTGCTTCTTGCCAAATTTCATGACTCTAGGTCAACGGAAAGTACCCTATAGGTTTTGATTACCTTGAGAAATCAAAAAATATGCGAAAATATGCGGCATAAGTTTGATTTTTTCACAACGAAAAGAGACCGCAAACACGAGTATTTAGTATAAATTTCAACTTGATACTTCTACGCGTTCCTCAGAAAAAGGGTCTATACAGCCAGACAGAGTACCCCGGCGCGAATTCGCTAACTCAACCCGTTGTGCGAGAAACTCACCCCAAACCGAATGAGCCACAAAGTTCTTCAAAGTTCATTAAATCTTTAATGACAAAGTACAAAAATGTTAACCAAAGCAAAAGCGTTGCAATAACTTTGAACTCTTAAGATATCCTATTCGCGAATTTTGTACGAAAAATTCACCCCAAACAGTATGAGCCATACGAAGTGAAATCTATAATAATAGAGCACAGAAATTTTAACTGAATAGCAATTGTTGCAATAAAAATGTCCTCTTCAGATATGCTATTCGTGATTTTTGTGCTCGCACCCTTGTACGAAAAATTCACCCCGAACTGTATTAGCCCTAAGAGGTGCAACTTTTATAATTGAGAACAGAAATTTTAAATGACGCAAAATTGTTGCAATAATTATGCTCTCTAAATATGCTATTAACAATTTTTGTGTCCAAACCCTTGTACGACAAAATTCACCCCGAACTGTATTAACCTTAAGAGCTGAAATCTTTAATAATCGAGAACAGAAATTTTAAATCACGCGAAATTTGTGCAATAATTATGTGCTCTCCAGATATGATATTCGCAATTTTTGTACCCTCACCCTTGTACGAAAAAATCACTCCGAACTGTTCACACTGTAGGTCTGGGTTTCGCATAATTACTACACTATATTTGTGCAACGTGCAACAAGAAATGTATAAAAAATAACTCTTGTGAGGAACTGCGTACAAGGTACACGCATTTCTGAAGAACTCATCGGGAAGAGTACCTGAGAACAATCATCGGAAATCATCGATACTATTGGTGAGGATGCGATGTGCTGATTATCACGATGAGTACGATAATGAATAATATCAAAGCAATATGAATACAGAAATTCATAGCACTAGTAATATAAACAATACCGAAAATTGGAAACGTTAAAGTACTTCAAACAGCTGTGAAAAGAATTTCGAAAGCACATATTTATTGCGTGCATTTTTATGTGGGTCAAAATTCTTCTAATCGAATATTACGGTGCCAGCACAAAAATCGCGAGTATCATATCTGGAAAGCACATAATTATTGCAACCATTTCGCGTCGGTTAAAATTTGAGTGCTCGATTATTAAAGATTTCACCTATTATGGGTCATATAGTTCGGTGTGATTTTTTCGCACAAAACTAGCACAAAAATCGCAAATAGAATATCTGAAGAGCACATAATTATTGCAAGAATTTTGTCATTTAGAATTTCTGTTCTCGATTATTAAAGATTTCACTTTTTAAGGCTAATACAGTTCGGGATGATTTTTTCGTATAAGGGTGCGAGCACAAAAATCGTAAATAGCATATCTAGAGAGCATATAATTATTGCAACAATTTTGCGTCATTTAAAATTTCTGTTCTAGATTATTAAAAATTTCACTTCATAAGGCTGATACACTTCGGGGTGAATTTTTCGTACAAGGGTGCGAGCACAAAAATTGTAAATAGCATATTTAGAGAGCACATAATTATTGCAACAATGTTGCGTCATTTAAAATTTCTGTTCTCGATTATTAAAGAATTCACTTCTTAAGGGTAATACAGTTCGGGGTGATTTTTTCGTACAAGGGTGCGAGCACAAAAATCGCGAATACAATATCTGGAGATTACATAATTATTTCAACCATTTCGCGTCTGTTAAAATTTGTGTGCCCGATTATTAAAGATTTCACTTCCTATGGCTCATACAGTTCGGCGTGAATTTTTCGTATAAAGCTGCGAGCACAGAAATCGCAAATAGATAGAGAGCATATAATTATTGCAACAATTTTGCCTCATTTAAAATTTCTGTTCTCGATTATTAAAGATTTCACTTCTTAAGACTAATACAGTTCGGGATGATTTTTTCGTACAAGGGTGGGAGCTCAAAAATAGCGAATACAATATCTGGAGAGCACATAATTATTGCTACCATTTTGCGTCTGTTAAAAATAGTGTGCTCGATTGTTAAATATTTCAACTCTTAAGGCTAATACAATTCGGGGTGACTTTTTGTACAAGGGTGCGAGCACAAAAATTGTAAGTAGCATATCTAGAGAGCACTAGAAAGATTTTGCGTCATTTAAAGTTTCTGTTCTCGGTTGTTAAAGATTTCACCTCTTAAGGATAATACTGTTCGGGGTGAATTTTTCGTACAAGGGTGCAAGCACAAAAATCGTAAATAGCAGTAATTACGTAATAGCATAGTAAATAGCATATATGGAGAGCACATTATTATTGCAAGAATTTTTCGTAATTTAAAATTTATGTTCTCGATTATTAAAATTTCACCTTTTAAGGATAATACAGTTCGGGGTGAATTTCTCGAACAAGGGTGCCAGCCCAAAAATCGCGAATATCATATCTGGAGAACACATAATTATTGCAACAATGTCGCGTTGCTTAAAACTTGTGTGCTCGATTATTATAGATTTCACCTCTTTGGGCTCATGCAGTTCGGGGTAAATTATTCGTACAAGGGTGTGAGCACATAAATCTTAAATAGCATATATGGAGCGCACACACGGACTTTAAAAATACACTTTACAAATTACAGTTTCAAATGGTAGCAGTGGCCTTACGAACTTTAAACTGTAAAAACTACAAATTGCTTTTTATTAAATTTACAGTTTCCGATATTATTAGCAAATAAGTTAAAAATTACAGTATGCGTGAAACTGTAATTTTTCAACTGTACTTTTTTCCGTGCATAATAATTGCAACAATTTTGTGTCATTTAAAATTTCTGTTCTCGATTATTTCACCTCTTAAGGCTAATACAGTTGGGTACAGAAAGGGTAATACAGTTGCACAAGAATTACGAATAGCATATCTGGATAGGATATTATTATTGCAACAATTGCTATTCGGTTAAATTGCTATTCGTTTTATAGATTTCACCTCTTATGGCTCATACTGTTCGGGGTGAATTTTTCGTACAAAGGTGCGAGCACGAAAATCGCGAAAATGATATCTTAAGAGTACATATTTATTGCAATGTTTTCGCTTCGGTAAAAATTTTTGTACTTTGCCATTAAAGATTTCACCTTTTGTGGCTCATTCGGTTCGGGGTGAGTTTTTCGCACAAGAGGTTGAGTTAGCGAATTCATTCCAGGGTACTTGGAAGGGACATAAAGAGCACATAATTGTAGTGCTTGTTTGGTATCGGTATCCCAATTTTTCAGATGGGTGGGTGTTAGCTTGAAGTGGGGGCGCCAGCTTTATTCCACACTCTGTCAATTCAAAATTGTGATAGAATCGTCTGGTTCTAAATAGTTTTCATATTTAGACCATCCAAATTTTCGATTTAGGCCTACCTGGCAAATATTTTGTAGTTTATCTTGCTTTATCAGTCTATTTCACAATTTTATCTGATTGTGAGTAAATCCGTAAAACCCAAAATCAATTGCAACTAAAACAATAAAAAGAAAAATTAACCGAATTGCAATTGTTGCAAGAATAATGTCCTCTACAGATATGCTACTCGTGCTTTTTGTGCTCGCACCCTTATACGAATAATTCACCTCGAACTGTATTAGCCTTAAGAGGTGAAACTTTATTAATCGAGAACAGAAATTTTAAATGACGCAATAAAATTGTGGCAATAATTATGTGCTCTCTAGGTGTGGTATTTACGATATTTGTGCTCGCATCCATGTTAGAAAATTTCACCCCGAACTGCCTCTTAGGGCTTAGAAGTGAAATCTATAATAATGGAGTACACAAGTTTTAACCAACGCGATATTGTTGCAACAATTATGTGTTCTCCAGATATGATATTCGCGATTTTTGTGCTCGCACCCTTGTACGAAATATTCATCACGAACTATATTAGCCTTAAGAGGTGAAATCTTTAATAATCGAGAACAGATATTTAAAATGACGCGAAATTTGTGCAATAATTATGTGCTCTCCAGATATGATATTCGCAATTTTTGTACCCGCACCCTTGTACGAAAAAATCACTCCGAACTGTTCACACTCTAGGTCTGGGTTTCGCATAATTACTACACTATATTTGTGCAACGTGCAACAAGAAATGTATAAAAATAACTCTTGTGAGGAACTGCGTACAAGGTACACGCATTTCTGAAGAACTCATCGGGAAGACTACCTGAGAACAATCATCGGAAATCATCGATACTATTGGTGAGGATGCGATGTGCTGATTATCACGATGAGTACGATACTGAATAATATCAAAGCAATATGAATACAGAAATTCATAGCACTAGTAATATAAACAATACCGAAAATTGGAAACGTTAAAGTACTTCAAAAAGCTGTGAAAAGAATTTCGAAAGCACATATTTATTGCGTGCATTTTTGTGTGGGTTAAAATTCTTCTAATCGAATATTAGGGTGCGAGCACAAAAGTCGCGAATATCATATCTGGAAAGCACATAATTATTGCAACCATTTCGCGTCGGTTAAAATTTGAGTGCTCGATTATTAAAGATTTCACCTATTATGGGTCATATAGTTCGGTGTGATTTTTTCGCACAAAACTAGCACAAAAATCGCAAATAGAATATCTGAAGAGCACATAATTATTGCAAGAATTTTGTCAATTAGAATTTCTGTTCTCGATTATAAAAGATTTCACTTCTTAAGGCTAATACAGTTCGGGATGATTTTTTCGTATAAGGGTGCGAGCACAAAAATCGTAAATAGCATATCTAGAGAGAATATAATTATTGCAACAATTTTGCGTCATTTAAAATTTCTGTTCTAGATTATTAAAAATTTCACTTCATAAGGCTGATACACTTCGGGGTGAATTTTTCGTACAAGGGTGCGAGCACAAAAATTGTAAATAGCATATTTAGAGAGCACATAATTATTGCAAACATTTTGCGTCATTTAAAATGTTTGTTCTCGATTATTAAAGATTTCACTTCTTACGGTAGGCACAGCTCGGGGTGATTTTTTCTTACAAGGGTGCGAGCACAAAAATTGTAAATAGCATATTTTGAGAGCACATAATTATTGCAACCATTTTGTGTCATTTAAAATTTATGTTCTCGATTATTAAAGATTTCACTTCTTATGGCTAATACAGACCAGGGCGATTTTTTCGTTCAAGGGTGCGAGCAGAAAAATCGTAAAAATATCTGGAGAGCACATAATTATTGCAACAATGTTGCGTCATTTAAAATTTCTGTTCTCGATTATTAAAGAATTCACTTCTTAAGGGTAATACAGTTCGGGGTGATTTTTTCGTACAAGGGTGCGAGCACAAAAATCGCGAATACAATATCTGGAGATTACATAATTATTTCAACCATTTCGCGTCTGTAAAAATTTGTGTGTCCGATTATTAAAGATTTCACTTCCTATGGCTAATACAGTTCGGCGTGAATTTTTCGTATAAAGCTGGGAGCCCAAAAATCGCAAATAGCATATCTAGAGAGCATATAATTATTGCAACAATGTTGCGTCATTTAAAATTTCTGTTCTCGATTATTAAAGATTTCACTTCTTAAGACTAATACAGTTCGGGATGATTTTTTCGTACAAGGGTGGGAGCTCAAAAATAGCGAATACAATATCTGGAGAGCACATAATTATTGCAACCATTTTGCGTCTGTTAAAAATAGTGTGCTCGATTGTTAAATATTTCACCTCTTAAGGCTAATACAATTCGGGGTGACTTTTTGTACAAGGGTGCTAGCACAAAAATTGTAAATAGCATATCTAGAGAGCACTAGAAAGATTTTGCGTCATTTAAAGTATCTGTTCTCGGTTGTTAAAGATTTTACCTCTTCAGGCTAATACTGTTCGGGGTGAATTTTTCGTACAAGGGTGCAAGCACAAAAATCGTAAATAGCATATATGGAGAGCACATTATTATTGCAAAAAATTTTCGTCATTTAAAATTTATGTTCTCGATTATTAAAGTTTCACCTCTTAAGGATAATACAGTTCGGGGTGAATTTCTCGAACAAGGGTGCCAGCCCAAAAATCGCGAATATCATATCTGGAGAACACATAATTATTGCAACAATGTCGCGTTGCTTAAAACTTGTGTGCTCGATTATTATAGATTTCACCTCTTTGGGCTCATGCAGTTCGGGGTGAATTATTCGTACAAGGGTGTGAGCACATAAATCTTAAATAGCATATATGGAGAGCACACACGGACTTTAAAAATACACTTTACAAATTACAGTTTCAAATAGTAGCAGTGGCCTTACGAATTTTAAACTGTAAAAACTACAAATTGCTTTTTATTAAATTTACAGTTTCCGATATTATTAGCAAATAAGTTAAAAATTACAGTATGCGTGAAACTGTAATTTTTCAACTGTACTTTTTTCCGTGCATAATAATTGCAACAATTTTGTGTCATTTAAAATTTCTGTTCTCGATTATTTCACCTCTTAAGGCTAATACAGTTGGGTACAGAAAGGGTAATACAGTTGCACAAGAATTACGAATAGCATATCTGGATAGGATATTATTATTGCAACAATTGCTATTCGGTTAAATTGCTATTCGTTTTATAGATTTCACCTCTTATGGCTCATACTGTTCGGGGTGAATTTTTCGTACAAAGGTGCGAGCACGAAAATCGCGAAAATGATATCTTAAGAGTACATATTTATTGCAATGTTTTCGCTTCGGTAAAAATTTTTGTACTTTGCCATTAAATATTTCACCTTTTGTGGCTCATTCGGTTCGGGGTGAGTTTTTCGCACAAGAGGTTGAGTTAGCGAATTCATTCCAGGGTACTTGGAAGGGACATAAAGAGCACATAATTGTAGTGCTTGTTTGGTATCGGTATCCCAATTTTTCAGATGGGTGGGTGGTAGCTTGAAGTGGGGGCGCCAGCTTTATTCCACACTCTGTCAATTCAAAATTGTGATAGAATCGTCTGGTTCTAAATAGTTTTCATATTTAGACCATCCAAATTTTCGATTTAGGCCTACCTGGCAAATATTTTGTAGTTTATCTTGCTTTATCAGTCTATTTCACAATTTTATCTGATTGTGAGTAAATCCGTAAAACCCAAAATCAATTGCAACTAAAACAATAAAAAGAAAAATTAACCGAATTGCAATTGTTGCAAGAATAATGTCCTCTACAGATATGCTCGCACCATTATACGAATAATTCACCTCGAACTGTATTAGCCTTAATAGGTGAAACTTTATTAATCGAGAACAGAAATTTTAAATGACGCAATAAAATTGTGGCAATAATTATGTGCTCTCTAGGTGTGGTATTTACGATATTTGTGCTCGCATCCATGTTAGAAAATTTCACCCCGAACTGCCTCTTAGGGCTTAGAAGTGAAATCTATAATAATGGAGTACACAAGTTTAAACCAACGCGATATTGTTGCAACAATTATGTGTTCTCCAGATATGATATTCGCGTTTTTTGTGCTCGCACCCTTGTACGAAATATTCATCACGAACTATATTAGCCTTAAGAGGTGAAATCTTTAATAATCGAGAACAGATATTTAAAATGACGCGAAATTTGTGCAATAATTATGTGCTCTCCAGATATGATATTCGCAATTTTTGTACCCGCACCCTTGTACGAAAAAATCACTCCGAACTGTTCACACTGTAGGTCTGGGTTTCGCATAATTACTACACTATATTTGTGCAACGTGCAACAAGAAATGTATAAAAAATAACTCTTGTGAGGAACTGCGTGCAAGGTACACGCATTTCTGAAGAACTCATCGGGAAGAGTACCTGAGAACAATCATCGGAAATCATCGATACTATTGGTGAGGATGCGATGTGCTGATTATCACGATGAGTACGATAATGAATAATATCAAAGCAATATGAATACAGAAATTCATAGCACTAGTAATATAAACAATACCGAAAATTGGAAACGTTAAAGTACTTCAAGAAGCTGTAAAAAGAATTTAGAAAGCACATATTTATTGCGTGCATTTTTGTGTGGGTCAAAATTCTTCTAATCGAATATTAGGGTGCGAGCACAACAATCGCGAATATCATATCTGAAAAGCACATAATTTTTGCAACCATTTCGCGTCGGTTAAAATTTGAGTGCTCGATTATTAAAGATTTCACCTATTATGGGTCATATAGTTCGGTGTGATTTTTTCGCACAAAACTAGCACAAAAATCGCATTTAATCATTTAGAATTTCTGTTGTCGATTATTAGAGATTTCACTTTTTAAGGCTAATACAGTTCGGGATGATTTTTTGGTATAAGGGTGCGAGCACAAAAATCGTAAATAGCATATCTAGAGAGCATATAATTATTGCAACAATTTTGCGTCATTTAAAATTTCTGTTCTAGATTATTAAAAATTTCACTTCATAAGGCTGATACACTTCGGGGTGAATTTTTCGTACAAGGGTGCGAGCACAAAAATTGTAAATAGCATATTTAGAGAGCACATAATTATTGCAAACATTTTGCGTCATTTAAAATTTTTGTTCTCGATTATTAAAGATTTCACTTCTTACGGTTGGCACAGTTCGGGGTGATTTTTTCTTACAAGGGTGCGAGCATAAAAATTGTAAATAGCATATTTTGAGAGCACATAATTATTGCAACCATTTTGTGTCATTTAAAATTTATGTTCTCGATTATTAAAGATTTCACTTCTTATGGCTAATACAGACCGGGACGATTTTTTCGTTGAAGGGGGGTGCGAGCAGAAAAATCGTAAAAATATCTGGAGAACACATAATTATTGCAACAATGTTGCGTCATTTAAAATTTCTGTTTTCGATTATTAAAGAATTCACTTCTTAAGGGTAATACAGTTCGGGGTGATTTTTTCGTACAAGGGTGCGAGCACAAAAATCGCGAATACAATATCTGGAGATTACATAATTTTTTCAACCATTTCGCGTCTGTTAAAATTTGTGTGCCCGATTATTAAAGATTTCACTTCCTATGGCTCATACAGTTCGGCGTGAATTTTTCGTATAAAGCTGCGAGCACAAAAATTGCAAATAGCATATCTAGAGAGCATATAATTATTGCAACAATTTTGCCTCATTTAAAATTTCTGTTCTCGATTATTAAAGATTTCACTTCTTAAGACTAATACAGTTCGGGATGATTTTTTCGTACAAGGGTGGGAGCTCAAAAATAGCGAATACAATATCTGGAGAGCACATAATTATTGCAACCATTTTGCGTCTGTTAAAAATAGTGTGCTCGATTGTTAAATATTTCAACTCTTAAGGCTAATACAATTCGGGGTGACTTTTTGTACAAGGGTGCGAGCACAAAAATTGTAAATAGCATATCTAGAGAGCACTAGAAAGATTTTGCGTCATTTAAAGTTTCTGTTCTCGGTTGTTAAAGATTTCACCTCTTAAGGCTAATACTGTTCGGGGTGAATTTTTCGTACAAGGGTGCAAGCACAAAAATCGTAAATAGCATATATGGAGAGCACATTATTATTGCAAGAATTTTTCGTAATTTAAAATTTATGTTCTCGATTATTAAAATTTCACCTTTTAAGGATAATACAGTTCGGGGTGAATTTCTCGAACAAGGGTGCCAGCCCAAAAATCGCGAATATCATATCTGGAGAACACATAATTATTGCAACAATGTCGCGTTGCTTAAAAGTTGTGTGCTCGATTATTATAGATTTCACCTCTTTGGGCTCATGCATTTCGGGGTGAATTATTCGTACAAGGGTGTGAGCACATAAATCTTAAATAGCATATATGGAGAGCACACACGGACTTTAAAAATACACTTTACAAATTACAGTTTCAAATGGTAGCAGTGGCCTTACGAACTTTATACTGTAAAAACTACAAATTGCTTTTTATTAAATTTACAGTTTCCGATATTATTAGCAAATAAGTTAAAAATTACAGTATGCGTGAAACTGTAATTTTTCAACTGTACTTTTTTCCGTGCATAATAATTGCAACAATTTTGTGTCATTTAAAATTTCTGTTCTCGATTATTTCACCTCTTAAGGCTAATACAGTTGGGTACAGAAAGGGTAATACAGTTGCACAAGAATTACGAATAGCATATCTGGATAGGATATTATTATTGCAACAATTGCTATTCTGTTAAATTGCTATTCGTTTTATAGATTTCACCTCTTATGGCTCATACTGTTCGGGGTGAATTTTTCGTACAAAGGTGCGAGCACGAAAATCGCGAAAATGATATCTAAAGAGTACATATTTATTGCAATGTTTTCGCTTCGGTAAAAATTTTTGTACTTTGCCATTAAAGATTTCACCTTTTGTGGCTCATTCGGTTCGGGGTGAGTTTTTCGCACAAGAGGTTGAGTTAGCGAATTCATTCCAGGGTACTTGAAAGGGACATAAAGAGCACATAATTGTAGTGCTTGTTTGGTATCGGTATCCCAATTTTTCAGATGGGTGGGTGGTAGCTTGAGGTGGGGGTGCCAGCTTTATTCCACACTCTGTCAATTCAAAATTGTGATAGAATCGTCTGGTTCTAAATAGTTTTAAATATTTAAATATGAAAAGTCCATCCAAATTTTCGATTTAGGCCTACCTGGCAAATATTTTGTAATTTATCTTGCTTTATCAGTCTATTTCACAATGTTATCTGATTGTGAGTAAATCCGTGAAACCCAAAATCAATTGCAACGAAAACAATAAAATATAAATAATTTAAAAAATATATAATTTATCTTATTTATCCTATTTTTATTTATATTATTTTATAGTGGATTTAATAATAAATAATAGACACTAGGTATAAGTTTCACAAATTGATTATATTATTATACCTAGTGTATTATTTTTTAGGAGCATTATTTTTATAATGTTTCAGCTAGTGCCTACAGCTGAATCTTTAAATTGTACCATAGTGGATTGTTTGTTTATTTTATCAAACAGAATAAATTTTAGAAGGTTTATGATCTATTCAACTTTTTTTTTAAAATAGTGTCGAAATGTTTCAAAATTTTAACATACCTTTTAAAAACATAAGTCTCAATCTAGTACTTGTATTACAATTACTCTGTGAAAATATGTCCACTTATATTTGTCTATCGTGTTGCCTTATTTGCCCAAATAATCACATATAATTTTCATGTTTAGTCCATCTAAATTTTGTATTTTGTCCTGCCATATTAATATTTTCTCAATAGTCTTGTTTTTAGTTTTTGTTACGATATTCTTTATTTGATAGTAATAATTAAGTAATTTATTGCTATTAATTGGTACAGAATTCGTGTAGTTGTTGTCTCGGAGGGGTTTTAATTTGACAAATGATAACTTGTCTAATAATGTCTGTTAACCTCGCGATTGCGATAGAATAAAGCAATTATGGCTAGTAAACGGGTGATTCATCATTACTCAGTTTGTATAGGCTAGTTGAATTATAAGTGTTGGTGGTTATTGGGTGTAAAAATATTTTCATTTGTCGGTGCTCTGTTCTGGGTCAATCATATATTTAGGGCATGATAAAAAGAATACCTTATTCTAAAACTTCAATTTTGTAGTGGATTTCAATTTACACAAAAATTAATCAAACTATTAAATATGTAATATAATATAATTAAATTCTGCACTTAGTTAATAATTGCCCATGATAAACCTTGTTCAAATATCAAATCTCAGATTGATGTTATTGAAACTAAAGGTTACTTCTGTCGCATAACATAAAATATCACCTTAAACCTTGTCATTATTGAAAGAATCTTTTAATAATGACAAGGATATATCTGATATACACAGTTTGTTTGTTTTGCAGGAACGATGCTAGATGTTTGGAAGAAACATTTTACCCTCGCTGTATTTTCATTTAGACATGAAGAACCAAACGTATTCGTTATATCTCAAGTGAGTAATAATTCTGATTACAGGTTGAAAGTACATAATATTTTTTATCCTTTGTGTATGCATTCGATGCTTTTATGGCTCGTTGTAAATCAATCTGCAATTGTAGTTTTATTTAGTAAAATGCATATATATATATATATATATATATATATATATATATATATATATATATATATATATATATATATATATATATATATGCAAAAACAATTATTGTTTTCTTGTTCTATTTTAGTGGCAAAGGAGACCTGTACCTAGTATATACTATCTAGTATATAGATGGATTATAACCGCGTTTTTCTTAAGTGCATTAATTTTGTCTATTGTTGATGAGAGGAATTTAGATAAACCTTACATATTTAGATTAAAATGGCCGATTTATTTAACAAATTGGGGTTTTCTGATGTGCACGGTGCAATCGATCTTAGGCACTGTGATGCTCTCATCGAGTATTTATAAATCACGAAAAGGTGATGCTTTATTTGTTTTTTTTAGACTTAACACTTGAACTTAATGTTTTTAGGGCAGACAAGCGAAGAAGTTAATAACTCTCAACTATATAAAATATATTGGGTAACCAATATTATTGCCACAGATGCTGCTTTCGGCATCACCGTTTTATATTGGGCTATAATATACGATGGTTTGTATTTTACATACATATTATTCTCTTTTTTATTTTATGTTTATCATCTTGTTGACATTTATTGGTATACAGAATTGGAACAGTGTATTTATTACATGCTGGATACCTCTGATATTTATGTTCGTTGCAGCGGCAAAAATGCCATTAGATTACTTAAATATTCTGGTACACGGAGTCAACTCGGCAGCTATGTTTATAGAACTATGCGTGGTAGCACATCCTGTGAAATTAGCTCATGGTTATTTATCACTATTTTTTGGAATGTTATATTCAGTTTTTAGCTGCGTTTATTATTTCGCTGGTGGGACATCGAGGTATAATTATTATATTTAATATTTTAGTTATGCCAGAATTTGAAGATTAATTATTTTTGTAGAGACGGTTTACCAACTATTTATAAAGTTATAGACTGGAGTAAACCATTACAAACATTAGCTATTTGTGTTGGAGCAATGGTTTTGTTAGTTGTAATACATTGCTGCACATATGTAATATATCTATTTAGGAAATGGCTCGCACATAAGTTATGGAAGACTGATAATAACCATGAGAAGGCACAAATTCCCATTCAAGAAATATTTAGAGGATATGATAATGATGCAATGACCACTGATTTTATATAGTATTAAAAAATATATTTTGATTTTTTTTACTCGGAACGCCTTCAAGTATTAAGATACTACTTTTGTATTATGTTCTTTAGTATTTCCTAAAAGTTCCTTGAAATTAGTCATTAGTAAAGTTAAAAATTTGTACTGCATTTGTTTTTGTTATAAATTAGTAATATAAAAGAATTATGAAAAAGTATTTCTATATATAAACAGGTTTTATTTTAAATATAAGGTAACCTTAACTATCCTGATTGCGAACCGATTATTATGAGGCCACCGCAGTAGCCCAATGCTGTCAGTGGCCACTGTCGGCACTCGGCACTCGCACTCGGCAGCCAGCCGGATATCGAGACCAAGAGCTGCGATACCGCGGCGCACCGGCAGCTCGCAACGAACAGTCGCAGTGACTTAGTAATTTGGAAACGCCCGACTATAGTGCGACAGCGAGGTGTGCGAACACGACCTCCAAGCACTCATTCATTATCCTAGTCAGCCGGATTCCAATAACTGCAGTGGTCACGTGCTCCATGCCATCTAGTGGCGTGGTGTTCCGTGCTGTGACGTGCCGTGGGTGAACTAGATTACTGACTTAAGTGTATTTCTAACGGTATGTTTACAATCCTATTTAGATAAAGACATAATAATGAAATTGAAAGAACAAAACTGGTGTCCTCCTGCTCCGGTAACAACGTGATCGCTCTCACTCTCTCACAAAGAAACGGAACTTTTACCTCTCCGTCCAGCTGCCAATCCGGTAACTGTGCGAGTACATCAACCGTATATATGTATATCTGTCTTTGTCTGTGTTATTAGTGTATGTGTATGTGAATTGAGGTCCAAAAGAGCTGCGAGCTGCCAGCACAAACACTGCTAACAGTGAGCACCGACCACCTGCACGGAGCTCTGCTGCACTGTGTAATTGTGCAAGTGGGAACGAAAGGAAGCGATCGTTGCGAATCGTTCAACCAGTAAAGAGACAGAGGCAGTGGAGCGAGCCGGGGAGGTGCCGGGCCGAGCCGGTGGTGCTGCTAGAGCCACCGTCCACCGTCATAGCATAGCAACAGCATGCATCGTGCACCGTGCGCTTAAGTGCAGTGCAGAAGTCCATTGATGCGGAGTACATGTGCGGGCCGCGACCGCGACCGCGATCTTGTTCCGCGGCCCATCCTTGAACCTGCCGTCTCCGTTACCGTCACCGTCGCCACTGGTCAAACGTCCGCCTCCGATATGATGGTTTATCCGGACCCGCAATGGTCTTGCGCTTCAACTACTCCTATGCTGCAACTTTATGACGAAGGATATCGTGGTATGTATCTAAAAAAAGAATCATTATTTAAAAACACAATAATAAAGCAAAACAAAAATATATTCAGGGACATATCCTATTCACACAAATATGTACAAATTATACATACAATACAATTGTATTTATATAAATATATATATATATATATATATATATATATATATATTTATTTATATATATATATATATATATATATATATATATATATATATATATATATATATATATATATATATATATATATATATATTGTATGTGTGTGTTTATATTTATAGTTATATATGTATAACATGATGTCCGTATGTATAACATGTGATGATGACCGTGGTTCTCACGGTCCTCCTGGCGATGCCAATGCAATTCCTTTAGCTGTTGCCCGTATGTCATTGTCATGTAATTTTAACGGGCGTTGAAACGACGAACTTTTATTAACCAGTGTTCTGTCTATGTCGAATTAAAATAGCTGTCCGTCCGCGTTTGCTGCTGCTCTGGTGGGAGTAACGTCCATAGTATATCTCTCATGTTCGCGATATGTAACAGTGGGCGATGTAAGCCGCGAGCAGGGCGCAGACCGTTGCGGCATCTCACATGACATAGCCAGACAGCAAAAAGTTGTGTATGCAGCATAAATTTAGTTTGAACTGTAACTTGGACCATTAAAAGTTTAAAAACTGGCTTCGAGCAGACGCAAAGGTTGCCGCTGAATCCACTGCTACTTTAATCAGCACACAATGCTTTGTTTCGGCGGTCGATCGTTCAAACATGTCCATGGTGACGGTAGTCGCGACCCAACATTGCCGTTAGCGATCACCTGCGCTATTTGCATCTTAACCCAAGTTCTCTTAAGTATTACCCATCGAATCAGCAATTAAGCTTACACGATGCTAGAAAGTGGTAATGGCAAGGGCATACAACCGCCGCCACCATCTCCGCTAACATTATCGTTGTCATTGGCATCGCCGTCGTCGCCACCGTCGCCTACAACATCATCATATCAAACTCCGTCTTATGCGTTTCCTTTAATTGCAGTAAACGTGGTGGAGGCGCTTCAAGAATTTTGGCAAATGAAACAAGCCCGAGGCGCTGATCTGCGTAACGGTGCACTCGTCATCTACGAGTCTGTACCCTCAAATTCGCAGCCCTATGTGTGCTACGTGACTTTACCCGGTGGTTCTTGCTTCGGTAGTTTTCAGGTAATAACAAACTAAAAATAGACTAAATATAAATAGACTAAACAAAACATAATTTTAACGATACATTTTTAAAATATTTTATTTATTAATTAGCATGCCCCAGTAACAATGCTAATATTTACCTTTCTACTTTGCTTTCCATGTTTATATAAGTACGTTTATGCGACCAATACAAAAATATTATTAGTTGCCTGTTAAGAATTCATTTTGATTATCTTTTCTTAGAATTGCCCCACGAAAGCTGAAGCCCGCCGTAGTGCCGCGAAAATAGCACTTATGAATTCCGTGTTCAATGAGCATCCCTCGAGGAGAATCTCCGATGACTTCATAGAAAAAGCCGTCGCAGAAGCCAGATCGTCATTCAAAGGAGACCAGGAGGAAGCTGATAATCCCAATACCGGCATCGGTGCTTTCCGATTTATGTTGGAATCAAACAAGGGGCGCACAATGTTGGAATTCCAGGAATTGATGACAGTTTTCCAACTCCTTCATTGGAA
>OX155909.1:2296203-2352429 GCA_944588485.1 Phosphuga atrata
CCGAGCATAAAATTAGGGTCACTCCATAATTTAAAGTTATGTTAGAATTTTTTAGTTTTTACGTGTTTTTTCAGTTGTAACAGTTTACTAACTGATTGCTTGAATATAAACAAAATGAAATTGAAAGTAATGAAAATGAACAATTTTAATTTAATATTGCTAAGTAATGAAAATAAACAACTGATATGCTTTTGTTGAAACAAAAGAAAGTTTATGGACTTCAGTAGCGAGTATTCCCTCATCTGGCAGTGACAACTGTTTGCAAACGACGAGGCATGCTCTGGATCAGATTTTGAATCACATAGTTCGGAAGATTGTCCCATTCTTGCACCAGTATGTCGCGAAGCTCTCTAGAATTTCTAGGGGCCGGCACATGTCTCCGTAAACGTTTTCGTTAACCCATCTCATCCCAAATATGCTCAATTGGATTTAAATCTGGACTGCGAGCTGGCCAAACAAATCGCGTGATTTCACACTCTTCTAGATACTCACTAACTATCCTAGCAGTGTGGGGTGTTGTGTGCGTTATCATGCATAAATGTTGCGTCGTCTCCCAGAATAACCATGAACGGTAAGACATGGTCTTCTAGAACCTCTGTCAGATACCTATGCGCAGTCGACGTCCCATTATCGATAAAGACTAACTCCGTGCGAGTGTCAAAAGATATGCCTCCCCATGCCATAACTGATCCTCCACCAAATGGAAGTCGCTCGGCAATGCACGCTTAAACATATCTCTCGCCTTGTCGTCGCCACACATTTAAAGTAGAGACACACTGATCCCACGTACGCAATGTATGCAACGCATTACGATATCTGGACTGTTGATTTTAGATGTAAAACTATGCCATAGAAACACACTTATCGTATTCGCCACACACCCAACGTCGATCTGGGATGTCCAGATCGGCGTGGGAAGGTAGAGGAGATGTTCGTACGCTATCCACACGTGTGTTTCTAGAACTTACGCGTAGCACGTCATAAACAAATAGACCTTCGATGCAAGCGTTCTGTTGTAAAATGGGAGATGAACAGCATTTATTAAAGAAATACGATGTCATTTATAATATTAAATGCATAAATATCGTCATGTTACATAACGCAATGCAGCATGGGAAGAAATAGAAAAACTGCATAGCAAGCCTGGTAGGTTTGATTAACCTATTAAATAATATATTTAATTGACCTATATAATAATATAATAAATAACCTATTTTTTACTATAAGTTTTTTGCTTGTAACATATTTGTATAATTGTTCTGTATCGAGTTATATTAACTATGTGTATCTGTAGATATCTCTTACTTTTATAAGTTAAATTAAGTATTTTTACGGTGTGTTTCATATTAAATAAATGAAAATTATGAATATGCCTAGGTATATTTTTGGTAATTAGTACTTTTTTAGGGTTTCGAGGGTGGACAGGTAAATAAAACACATACATTTTATTCATTAAATGCCATTTATTATTTTGAAAGTAGCAACTTAATAATTTTAGTTTTGGGTATTCTGCAGTCCTCTTCTCACCGTACGTAATTGCCATGGCACCGAACCCTCATGAGAAACAAAATCTTCTTTCATTTTTTCTCCAATGATGTAGGCATATTGCGTGTGGTTCCTTCTAAGGTCATCCAATGCATCCATAATGATTGTTGTACATTTTCATCTTGTAACTCAAACATTGTGCCCAAATAGTTATGAAGACAGCATGCTGCTAGAACTACTTTATCTATCATTTCTGGTTGTACCTGCAAAGGCCCTTCAAATACCCGCCATTTTGCTCTTAATATTCCAAATGCGCTTTCTACAATCCTTCTGGCACGAGACAATCTATAATTGAAAATTTTATTCGGTTCATTTTGCTGTAGGCCTAAGTAAATAATGTTTAAGCGGAAATGCTTCATCACCGACTATAACATATGGTAACGGTTCTAAACCAGGAATGAGAGGTTGGTCGTCTGGTGTGTTTAATTTCTTCTCATCTAGTAGTTTACCTAGTGTTGATTTTTCGAAAATGCCTCCGTCACTATTCCTTCCATAGGAACCCACATTTATTACTACAAATTTCTACTGAGCATCTACCAAAGCCAGAAGAACAATGAAATTTTGACCTTTATAATTCCAATAATCTGAGCCACCCTCAATTGGACACTTTACGTTCACATGTTTACCGTCCAGAGCACCTATACAATTTGGAAGGTTCCAAAAGCGTTTGAAACCAGTCGCTATTTGTTTCCACATTACTTGTTCGGACCGTGTCTCACGAAATTGCGAAATTTCCAAACAAAACACAGGCTGGTTAAATCACTTACCTGTGTGGGTCGCCAGCGTCTCCGCCACGTGGAATCGTCCTTCCGGCGCTTCTTCTAAGGGAGGAAATGGGAAGAATAGGTAGAGGGATTCCCTTAAAATCGTTGTCTTTGGGACGTTAGGTTCCGTTTCGGCCTGTGGGGCTCGTGATCACCCCCTGGTTATTTGAATTGGAAAATCTATCGCCCGTGCATGTGCCGGTCGAATTGGGTCTCACGTATACTTTCTCGGTCTCTGCGTTTTACACCGATCAAGTGTACTCTCGCGACTGTACTCCGCGAACCGATTAATTATAAAAATCGCGCTATGTCGGCACTATCGATCGGTATCGATCGATACCTTTTCCCCTTCTATTGATCGGGGCCGAAGTTAATTCAAATAAATAAATTTAAAAATATGGATGCGCTAAATTGGCGAGAACATCCCGCCGCCCCTGAAGTAACCCACTTCAGCACAAAACTGAACAATAATAGGCCAGGATGGGCCAAATCAAATCCAGATAGAAACGGATATAAACAAACTTCTACCAAGAAAATAAAGGAAAATGGGGTCAACTTCGACAAAATATAAATAACGAAATGAAATTACTAAAATAACCTTGGTATTCTAATAGATAGATATGTACAACGAACAAAATATAGAACAAAGCACTTCCAACGACCGACTACTGAGACGGAAGTGGACACAACTTGGCCACGGGCCGTTTAAACAATCCCCTGGTGGTGCGGACCGAAGCTACGCGTACAATACCATCCTGTCCCGGTAACACGTCAACGACTCTTCCTAATGGCCATTGAAGAGGGGGTAGCGGACCGTGATTAACCAAGACCAGCGTTCCAACGTTTAAATTTGGCGTATCCTGGACCCATTTCGCCCTCACTTGGAGCTCAAGCAGATACTCTTGCGTCCATTTTTTCCAAAAAGACTGAACAATTTGGTCGAGGAGCTGATACCGCGATAATCGTGTAGCCGGCGACACGCATACATCCGGAGCGGGAAGCGCCTTTAAAGGGGACAAGGTGAGCAAATGTGCAGGAGTCAATACCAAAGCTTCGGCCGGATCTTCGCTCAAAGGACAAAGAGGACGAGAATTCAACAAGGCCTCTATTTGGACCAGGCAAGTATTCAGCTCTTCATACGTCAACAAGTGATCGCCAATTACGCGGAACAAATGAGACTTGACGCTCTTGACGTTGGACTCCCACAGTCCACCAAAATGCGGAGACCCGGGAGGGATGAAATGCCAGTTAATTTTGAATTCCTCTAATCCCCCCGAAAGAGCATTGTGAAAATTCGAAGACGCATGAAAAGCCGACAACTCTTCCAATTCCCGTTTGGAACAAACGAAATTGGTTCCGCAGTCGAAATACATGTCCGTGCAGGCTCCTCGTCTCGACAGAAACCGCTTAAACGCGGCCAGAAACGCTTCTGTGGACAATGCGGAAACCAACTCCAAATGCACCGCCTTGGTGGCCAAACAAATAAATAAACAAAGTTAGGTCGCCTTCGTTATGCGGCACGACGGTAGATCCCCCATTAACGGCATAATCGGGCGGGGTTTAACACAAAGCAAATGTTGCAATCCCGCAAGGTCTTACGAACGAGAGACCGAGCCGACAAGATCCAATATTTGTGCCGTAAAATGCCAACAACAAACTGGGGCCCGCGTGCAAATTCTGGAAATGTAAATACCGAACCAACAACACCACAAAGTGACTGTCTTGGGGCAAAATGATGGGATGACCGTGATCAAATTCTAATTTTGCCGCTTCTAAGCGGCTTCCGACTCGAATCAGTCCGTTATCCAGGAAGGGACATAAATTCCTAAGCCGAACGGAACACCTTTTGCCGTTTGCCAGGGCGTGCAGATCTTCACGAAAAGATTGACCTTGTACGAGGCGACAGAGTTGTAATTCGCTCTCATTCAGGTCCTCCGCGGTGAACCTTGCCCGTCGCTGAACACGTTCAAAACATATCCCATACTGCGTCGCAGTCTCGAAAAGGAAGAGAAATGGCTGGCAAATAAAGTGGGCATTGCAGTGCGGAGGGCCAGGCAACCAATGGATACCTTTTCTTCGGGAGTGTCGGTATGGAGCCATTTCGGGCCAGTCCACCATAATCTATGACCGCCTAATTCCGCGGGAGTCACACCCCGGGACCCGCAGTCCGCCGCATTTTCCTGACCGTTTACATGAGCCCACTGGGACACCTCAACCAAGGACTGAATTTTGGCTACCCGGTTCGCCACAAAGGTGGTCCACCTCGTCGAAAACGACCTCAGCCAACATAAAACGATGGTCGAGTCGGTGAACGCAGGGATTCTTGGGAACAAGTCCCCCGTGTTAAAATTCTCGACAATCCCGTTTAACAGTTTAGATAGCAAGAGCGCGGCGCAAAGTTCCAGGCGTGGTATGGACAGGACCTTTGTGGGGACTTCCCACAAATTAGAAAAAACCCCGGGGAGTCGCCGCCGGAACCGACCTGAAGATATACTACGGCCCCATATCCCAATTCGTATGCGTCCGAAAAACCCACGAGAACGAGACTACCATGTGGGGGGACGCTCCAACAAACCGAGGAACCGACACCGACGACAATTCGGCACATTGTTCCTGGAAGGTATTCCATTTCTCCAAAACCATCATGGAAGGACTTTCGTCCCACCCCACTCCTTCTATCCATAATTGTTGTTTTAAAATTTTCAGAAACAGCGTGACCGGGGACAAAAACCCGAGTGGATCAAATATTCGGGCGACCGTGGACAAGATGTCCCGCTTGGTTCCGCAACGCCCCTCGGCCTGAATTTTAAACTCAAAGGTGTCAGCTTGTGGATTCCACCGTAAACCCAACACCGCAAAATTTGGGTTGTCCTCAAACGCCTTCTTCTCCAACCGTGCGTCGCCTACGACCAATTGCTGCTGTACAGCGAACGAACTAGTCGCCCACTTGCACAGCTCAAAACCACCGCCCATCAACAACTGTTTACATTGCAAGTAAACTTGGACCGTTTCATGTTATGAAGGCACCGACGTTATAAAATCGTCGACGTACATATCCCGCCGTAAATAACTCGCTGCCTGAGGATATTTATCCCCGTCGTCATCCAGCAACTGACGGACGGTGCGAAGAGCTAAAAAGGGGGACGAACTGACGCCGAAGACAACACAATTCAATTGGCCGATCTGCAATGGTTGATCCGGATGGAACCGCCACACGAGCTGTTGATACCGGCGATGCTCCGGACAAACCCAAATTTGTCTATACATCTGTCAAATATCGGCCGTTAACGCTACTGGAAACAAACGGAAGTTGACCAACAACGAAAAAATGTCGGTCCTCAATTTAGGCCCTGTGTACAACAGATCGTTCAATGAGCGTGCGCCTCGACTTTTGGCACTCGTGTCAAAAACAATACGTAGAGGCGTACTCGAACTGTGAGGCTTGAAAATGGCATGGTGCGGAATAAAGTAAGCCTCTGAGGGGGTGAAGTCCGTACGGAAAGAAATGTGACCTTGGTCGATATAATCTCGCATCACCGACTGGTAAGCCTCTTTCAAGGCTGGCGAGCTTAAAAATTGCCTTTCCAAATTCGCGAAACGTCTACGCGCGGGTCCGAAGGAGTTCCCCAAAACTTCGGGATTTTCCCGAAAGGGAAGTGCAACTTCATATCTTCCGTCCCGGACGCGTCTAACCGATGATACAGAAAGTTCCTCACATTCGCGGTCCTCTTGAGAGACGGTGGCCTCTAGAGAAGAGGGGACTTCCTCAATCTCCCAGAAATGTTTCAGAGTGCTGTCCAAACTCTCGACTTCCTTTGTGGCTACCAACGAGTGCCGTTCAGTTCGTCCGGAATTCGGGAGGGCTCCCATGAGCACGTAACCGAAGGGAGTCCGGAATGCGACTGGCAATTCGGGAGAAGCTATAACTCGCTCACCCAGAATCACCAAAGGAAACAATCCCGCTCCGATGATGCCTTAAATTTTTCCCGATTGGCCGCAATTACTATCGGCTAGGGGCAAATCTGCTAAATGGCTCAAACCCGAAAGATCTAGGCTGTGTGGAGGTATATTGCCCGCAATATTCTCCACCACAAACGCATTGACCGGAAGAGTCATACGAACATCAAAGCGCGACCAGAGGGTCGTCGTCGTTTGGCCGACAACGGCACTTTTCGCGCCGCCAAATCCGATGACCGATACATCGGACTTTTCCACGGGTAGTCCTAATCTTTCACAGACACCTCGACATAGAAAATTTGCCTCGCTTCCGCAATCCAACAAGAAACGTACGGCGTGCCGTTTACCCGTCGGATCGGGAATTTCGGCAACAAAGGTCGATAGCAACACCGAAGATGTTGACTTGGCCGAGCCTTCATCTCGCCAGGCGCACAATGCCATCTGGGCGACGGCGCGGTTCTCTGCAGCACGCCGTTTCGTCGAAACAAAATGCAACAACTAGTGATGGGATGATGAACATTGAGAACAGCTAGTGGTCTCCGGGCACCCACGGAGCGAATGTTGATGGGATAAACAACGTATGCAAAGAGCATGCTCCTTTACTAGAGCGTATCTCCTCTTGGGAGTGATATCTAAAAATTTGAGGCAAACTTGCAATTGATGAATGCCCTCTTTGCAACAACAACAATATGAAGACTTCGTATCCACAGGTCGTGCCTCTGCTTGAACCACAAAATGCCGCGTCGTCGATCGAGGCTTGAAAGCTCCTTTGGACACCCTTGGGAAAGCATCTGATGTCGACAGTGTCCGGAGATGTCTTTCCACAAATTTGACAAAATCCTTGTAGGAGGGCACATCGGTTTCCCGCGAGGCGGCTTCAAACGCCCGCTTGGTGCTCGGGTCCACGACCTGCAACGCCCGGTTCAAAAAAATGAAATCCGTCAAATCGGCGAGACCCAGCCGATGTAACGCAGAAATAGGAGCACAAAATTCATCCAGAACGGAACTTAATCCCTGGCGAGACTCCATTTGGAGCGGTTTAAATCCAAATATCTTTCCTAAATAAGCGTCACCTAACGCTCGAGGATCGTTATACCGGTGCACCAAAGCTTTCCAGGTGGGAAGGTAGTTCGACCCGGTGGGCGTAACATGTTTACAAATGTTCGATGCAGGCCCTGCCAAACTGGTAACGAGGTATTGCATTTTGTCTAGGTCAGACATGTGAGGATTGTCGTGCACCAAATTACGGAACAATTCGTAAAACGGAGCCCACGCCTCCGAGGAACTATCGAACTTGGGAATTTCTAACCGTTTCAGTTTCGGGGCATCTATCCGCGATGGAGATGAGACCGATGTTGACGTTTCCGGGGTACCACAGACAGTCGAGGCCACCTGCTCAATGCAATCTACTAATTCCTGAATGGCCATATCGAAGGAGGGAACAAATTGCTGGTTCAGCTCCAATTCTAAATCATTGATACGCATTTCCAAGTCATTATACTCCATCAAAGATTGAGCCAACCGGGGGAACGATGTCTTGAAATGGCTTAAAGATGTGGCGTCGCTGATTTGAGTGGAAAAATCATAGAGGCGCTGTACCCTCACAAAGATGTTTTCTTTTCGACTAATCAACATTTTTAAAGACCTCTCTCGCTTGTCCATTATGAAACAACGACGATCAGTAATTAAACTACTAAGGATAGAAAAACTAACGAAAGTTGACAAAATAAGTCAACAAAAGGGCCAATGTTCACGAACCGTGTCTCACGAAATTGCGAAATTTCCAAACAAAACACAGGCTGGTTAAATCACTTACCTGTGTGGGCCGCCAGCGTCTCCGCCACGTGGAATCGTCCTTCCGGCGCTTCTTCTAAGGGAGGAAATGGGAAGAATAGGTAGCGGGATTCCCTTAAAATGGATGCGCTAAATTGGCGTTGGTTGTTGGTTCTGTTGGTTGCGGCATCACGATAGGGCCAAGATGTTTCCATATCGCTTCACAAACCTCCTTCACAATCAAACGTGTAGTACAAAATCCCATACGATAGCTGAATCTAATACTCCCAAATGAATTCGTCGTTAAACCCGTCGCTAGGAATATATTGACTGAAATATATAATATTATAATAGTTTTTAAAATATAGGAATATTAATACTACTTTATTATTGCAGTTGAGGAGTGTAAAGAAAATTGGAATAAATTGCGTAATTGCTATAATAATGCTATGAAACGGCATAAACAAAAAGTGGACAAGCTGGTAAAATAATTGCGTCTTGGCGGTTTGAAGAACAAATGTCATTTTTAAAGCCATATTTGGAGGGCCGTCATACTACAGGAAACCTTGATACTACTGTATCAAATAAAAATTTCTCCCTTCTATCCCTGGAAAGTATTTTAAATGCTGAAAGTCCAACATCCCATCTATCTGCATCTACATCAATCTATCACGCCCCAGTTCTTCTACATTGAATGCCTCATACAAAAGAAGGGCAAGTTTTGGTAGTGATAATTATTTGGCTGATGTGATGGTAATGATGAAAAGCTCTCAAGAAATAAGGCAAAAAAACCAGGAACTGGATGATTTAGATACTTTTTTTTAAGTATGAGTAAATCGGTGAAAAAACTTCCAAAACTGGATCAAATTCGAATTAAAATGGATTTGCTGAAGATATAAGTGAAGCAGAGCTCAAACATCTGGAGTCACAAGAAAATATATTGAGAACACCAATTAATATTAATAGTCAGATAAGCAGCCATAGCCACAATATTGGAAATTCTGCTTCTAGTACTTTTTCACAAACAAACACATCATAATCTTCCCCATCGTATTTTGTTGGTATGCCAAATACTCTAGTTTCATCAGAAGCTGCTGGTAATAAAGAAAATATTCGCATTTATTATGAAAATGTCGATATGTGATAAAAACATTCAATTACAAACATTTTCATTTGTATTACTTACAGAGCCTCTCAGAGGAAATGCGAGGCCCGGCTCAATTGATATTTGGAGCCGCCCTCCTACATCCGTTGAAAAGTAAAAACTTGGGGAAAGAAAAAATTATTGTTTTTGCTATGGTATTAAATATTAATTCAATAAGTAAATTATGAGGCCCATGGCAACTGCCTATTCTGCATATGCAACATTACGATATCTGGACTCTTGATTTTAGAAGATAAACTATGCCATAGAAACACACTTATCGTATGCAACGCAATCACACGCCTCACACGCAACGTCGATCTGGGATGTCCAGATCGCCGTGGGAAGGTGGCGAGGATGTTCGTACGCTATCCACGCGTGTGATCATTGTGTTTCTAGAAATTATGCGTAGCACGTCATGAACAAATAGACCATTGATGCAAGCGTTCTCCTCAAACTGTATTTTAGACATGGGAAAGTACTTAAAGAATCGTTCTTCATCAGATTCCAGTTTCTGCATTCATGTATGGTATTCTCCAACTTTTTCTCTTTGTTTATTTTTCTCATGAACCCAATATCTTCTTTTCTTAACTTTAGTTTTGTTTTTGTTTTTGAAAGCTGTAAAATAACTTACAAATTTCATGTGAGATTTGTTTTGGTAGACCTAAAAAGACTCAATCATTGTTATAGAGCTCCGGAAAGGATGAATATATTTTTATATTCAGGCTGTGTTCCGTTTGTTTTAAGTTTGTATGATTATCTATAACGTAGGATGGTTTCTCCAATTTTATCTTACTAGAATCAGAAAACATGACTTTTAGACGCACTAGTGCACCTTCTGAGAAATTACAACAGCGTCTGATGCAAAATGTACGTTGCATACGCGGGACGAGTGTGCACACCAATTCTCCCACGTTGCATCGCATACGTTGCGTACGTGGGGCCAGTGTGTCTCTACCTTTACACCCACATTTCTCGCAGTTTCGCGCTGACCGCGGCCGTACTAAAGCCGCCGCAATTCGTGCCGCAACAACAGGATTTATGCTCATTGTAAAACACTAACAATGACAACAATACACAAACAATTTACAACAGACAAATGACACCACAGAAACAAAAGCCATGCTGTCCTTTCTTTTGTGGTTTCTTTTGTTTAACTTTCTTTTGTTTCAACAAAAGCATATCAAAGTAAACTTGTTTATTTTCATTACTTAGCATATCAAATTAAAATTGTTCATTTTCAATACTTGCAATAAACTTTGAACAACAAAAACTTTTTTTATTGAAGCAATCAGTTAGTAAACTGTTACAACCGAAAAAACACGTAAAAAACTAAAAATTTCTAAAATAACTTCAAATTACGGAGTGACCTTAATTTTATGCTCGCCATAAAAAAATATTAAATATATTCTCAAAATTTTCAATTAAATTTCTTTGAAATCTTGCATTTATTACTAACTAATCTTAAGGACACATTTATTGCTGGCAACTATAAATAGTTGCCATATTTCTTTAACTAACAAGCTAGTCTTCCAGTAAATTGTTCCAATGTATTTTCTCAATTAACTTTCATTAATTTATTAATTATTTTATGAATATATTCTATCAAATGGATTCCTTTTTAAGAAAAGGTGAATTTAAAGAAAATAAAGTGTTACTGAATAACATCGTTGCGGTCGTTACTACGTGGTAATCCATAATAACACCGAATTGTAACATTCACTATGTTTTAAACAGACTTAATATGTAAAAATATTATTTAATTTGTTATTCACAGTTATATAAATTTAACACTGCTCGAGTTTCGATTGGTGAAGCCATTGTGTTAAATGTTTAAATTTATAAAGATTATAAAAAATGATAAGGAATGAACACTTATAAATTGGCTAGTATGTAGTTGAGAGCAGTGACAGTGATGTGCTGGGGAAATGTTAACAATGGGCTCGCTGCCGATTGTTAACATTCGCCAGCGAATGGGAGAGGGGAGCGAATTTTTTCCCCCTTCAAACCCTTCAAACGCTTTAGACTTAAGCATATGCTCGATTTTAGCTTCATAACAACAAGCAGTATCCTTAAAATAATTAATAGCGTTAATAGATTTATAGATAGTTAATTTGATTTAGCAATATCAATATTACGATTTTGTAAGGCTTCTGAAAGGTTAGCGACTTCCTGTAAGACGTTGATCTTCTTCTGGTGCTACAGCCCAATTTGCGCCTTGGCTCTTAGCTTCCTCCTCCATTCCTTTCTTTCCCATGCCACTTCCTTCCATCTTCCGTTTAAGGATTCGTCTGGCGTCCTGGTCTAGTTCTTCCTCCCATCTTTCTTGGTTTTCTCATCGGCCTCTTCCCCTCCATTCGGCCGTTCAGGATTCTTTTGGGCCTTCTACCATCTGGCATTCTTATAATGTGGCCTGTCCACCGGAAGCGCTGCAGTTTCACGTATATCGGCACTGGTTGGTCTTTAAGGGCCTGATATACTTCCTTGTTGTATCGTCTCCTATATTCTTTATTTTCCCGTGCTGGTCCTAGGACTCCCCTTAATATTTTCCTCTCTAACGCGTTGAGTTTTGCTTCGTTCTTTACGGTGAGGATCCACACTTCGCAGCCGTACGTGAATATTGGTCGGATGATTGTTTTGTACACCTTCATATTTGGGTCTCTGTGAGTAGATAAGCTTGGACAGTTCTAGCTCAAAATCCCATAAGAATTTGCATAGGGGTGTGAATTCACATTTCTTCCGGTCACGTGTCTGTTTCTAGCGCATGCGCAAACCCCCAATACCTGCTTATTAGCTGATTATACCTGATTACTACTTGTTTAAACTTGTTTATTAGGTGATTAAACCTTTTTATTAGCTGATTACTACCTGTTTAAACCTGTCAGAAAATATTGCATGAACAGGTATTGGCGGTTTGCGCATTCGTTAGAACCAGACACGTGACCGGAAGAAATGTGAATTCAGACCCATATGCAAATTCTTATGGGATTTTGAGCTAGAACTGTCCTAGCTTATCTACTTCTGTGTATCACATTGGACTAGAGAACATTCGCCAATGAGAAATACGCTTTATCTGCCTTCATCACTCTGGCTCTAATTTCCGCGTCTTCTTCCGGTCTTTGATATTGATGTTTGCGCCCAGCTACTTGAAGTCGTTTACTTGTTGCAAGTGGTCTTGTGTTTGTATTCTTGGTGTACCCGTTCTACTTTGCACTAGCGTCTTTGTTTTGTCGATGTTGATTTGGAAGCCGATTGTTTGGGCTGCTGATTTTAGTGCTGTATAAGCTTCCTCCGTGACTCGTTTTGTGTGTCCCATTATGTCAATATCATCCGCGTATGCTGCGAATTGTACGGATTTGTTTATTTGCGAGTTGTCTCTCCCTATTCCAGTCTTTCTTATTACATGCTCCAGGGCGAGGTTGAAAAGCGTCGGTGCCAGCCCATCGCCTTGTATCAGCCCTTGTCCATATGTAAAGCTTTCCGATAAATTTCCCTGCACTAGTACCTGTGTGGTGCATTCTGACATGGTGAGTTGGACAAGTCTTACCAGCTTATCTGGTATGCCCAGTTCTGCCAGTATCACGTATAGCTCTTCTCTGTTTATGGAGTCGTATGCTTGTTTCAAATCGACGAACACATTGTATACGTCTACATTGTGTTCCCAGGCTTTGCTGAGAGTACGTTTGACGTTGTGTATTTGGTCTACTGTGGATTGAGTCTGTTGTTAATGTTGTTAATTAAAGTAATAAACAAAAATTAATAATGGGGCATATTATGCTCTCGTTCCATTCTTTCGGGGTCTGTTCCTTCTTCCATATTTCCATTAGGAGATGGTGTAGGTAACATGCTAGCTTTTCGCCGCCCTGTTTCAGTATTTCGCTTTGTATTTTCTCGTCGATGCCTGGAGATTAGTTAACCTTTAGCGTGTTGATTGCTGTTACTTCTTCTATAGTTGGTACCATCGTGTGTTCGATGTCTTCCTCTATTGATAGTAGCTCTGCTTCTTTTAATGGTGTTATTGGAACTATAGTTTGCGGTCCACTATCCGTGGTGCTCGGATTTAGCAACTTTTCGAAGTACTTTTTCCAGGTGTCCTCTATCTCGCGTTGATCACTTATGATTTTTCCCGTTTCATCTCTGCATAAACTTGTTTGGGGTTTGAAACCTTCTCTTCTCTGCTTCAGGTATTTGTACGCATCGCTAGCATTGTCTGCTCGAAAATCTGTTTCAATATTTGGAATTTGCTTGTTTTTGAATTTGCGCTTCTTTTGTCTGCAGAGCTTATCCGATGTTTGTCGTGCTCGTTTGAATGCCTCCTTTCGTTCTCTTGTTTCTATTTGAAACATTCTTTTATGGGCGTTGTTTCTTTGTTCAACGCTTTCTCTACATTCATCGTCATTCCACTCAGGTCTCTTTTGCTTATTCTGTATAATTCCTAGTACTTCCTGAGCAGAGTTCTTCACTATGTTCTTCACAGTGTTCCTCATAGACTCAATGTCTCTTCCTTCCTCTGCATTTATATTTGTTATTTTTCATCTATGCTCGTTTTTAGTTTGTGATTGTTTGCTTTAATTCGCAACGCCTCGATATTTAGCCTCTCTAGTCTCTTAGGCTTGGCGCGTGCTTCCGTTCTGATTCGGCATAGATATTTAATGCGTGCTAGTGAGTGGTCTGAGCCACAACAGGCCCCTCTCTGTGTTCTTACATCTAGTATATTTGTGGCCCATCGTCTATTAATTAACACATGGTCAATTTAATTGTTTGTGTTGCCTTCTGGGGGAGCTCCATGTTGTCTCCAAGACGTCGATCATTAAAGCTAAATCTTATGAAAGTCCAAATTGAGTTAATAATCCAGAAGTTTTGTCATTAGATTCAAAATGTTTGCATAAAGCGGGGTAATTTTTCCAAACCTCCAAGTGCATACGCTACAAGCTATCCATCTAGCTCCGAACACGCGGCCGATTTTTATAATTTCCACGTCTATTTTCGTATGTATACATTTTATACTATTATGTATAAAATGTATACAATAAATAGTGTAATAATAGTATGTATACTATTTTCGTATGTATACTGACACATTTGTGTCAGTAACCGAGAACCAGATAAGTAACATTGTTTTTACGATCATTTATTTCTATTTAGAATAAGCGAATAACTATCTATAAACTTAATAAAGTCGGGATACAGCCTGAATATATAAATATATTCAACCTTTCCGGAGCTCTATAAAAACTAATGAGTCTTTATATATATATATATATATATATATATATATATATATATATATATATATATATATATATATATATATATATATATGGGTTCTGGACTCCTAGGTGGAGCATAGAGCCTCCATAAGCACCCTCCAGCGGACCCTATTCTGGGCCATTGCTTTGGCTTCACTCCAAGAGGTTTTCTGGGCTTTTAGTTCATCTAACACTGTTCTCCTCCATGTTTGAGCCGGTCTTCCTCGTCGTCTCGTTCCTTGGGGATTCCAGTCTAGTGCTGCCCTTGCAATGTCGTCTGGTTTTCTTCTTAGAATGTGGCCGATCCATCCCCATTTTCTTTTCTTAATGTCGTGCTCTATTGTTTCTTCTCCGCATCGTTTAAGAAGTTGCTCATTAGTAATTTTCTGTGGCCAGAAGATTCTGAGGATGATTCGTAGACATTTGTTGGCGAAAACCTGAAGTTTATGTTTTGTGGCATTAGTGTTTTTCCAGGCCTCACATCCATATAAGAGGATTGCTTTGACGTTTGTTCTATATAAACGCAGCTTGCTCTTTGTTTTTATGATGTTGGACCTCCATATTGTGTTTAGTTGCCTGAATGCCATCTGTGCTTTTTGAATTCTGTTTAGAATGTCTAGGTCTGTTCCGCCCGTCTCGTTGAGAATGCTTCCTAGATACTGAAACTTTTCTACATTCTCAATTGGTTGGTCGTTTATTTTAAACGGTGCGTCGTTATTTGTGTGCATTCGCATCGCTTTTGTTTTTGAGACATTTATTTTCAACCCTATCTTCTGTGCCATGTCTGATAGTAGGGTGAGTTGCCTTTGCATACTTTCATAGGTATGCGAAAAAAGGCAAATGTCGTCTGCGTATTCGAGATCTTTGAGATTAGAGTAAAGAGACCATCGAATACCATCGTTTGGTCTGCAAGACTTTTCCAGGATATAGTCAAGAGCAATGTTAAAAAGCAAGGGAGAGAGCACACATCCTTGCTTCACTCCTGATCTCACCGGAAAAAGGTTGCTATGTGCTCCGCTATGCAGGATACTACATGATACGTCATGGTACAGTTCTCTAATCGTGTCGATGATTTTTGTTGGCACGCCTCTTGTCCGTAGTATCTTCCATATAGCAGAGTGGGATAGGCTGTCAAAAGCACGTTCAAAGTCGATGAAAACAAGATATAGTGGCGATCGCCATTCAACGGATTGTTCTATAATTATTCTTGTTGAATTTATGTGGTCTATGCATGAGCGGTTTGGGCGGAAGCCTGCTTGGTTTGGACGCAGTATGGGTTCGAATGCTTCTGCCAGCCTATGTTGGATTACACTTGCAATAATTTTGTTTATGGTGTTTAACAGCGTTATTCCTCTCCAATTTTTGCATTGCGTTAGGTCTCCTTTCTTTGGCAGTTTGATAATGAGACCATGTTTCATTTCTGCTGGAATTTCTTGGTTTGTCCAGATCCCTTTTATTATTTTTGCAAGTAGAGGTGCAATCCATTTAGGGTCTACCTTGATTAGTTCGGCAGGTATGTTGTCTGCCCCGGCCGCTTTGTTGTTTTGCAGCTGCTTGATGGTATTTAGTATTTCTGTTTTTGAAGGCGCGTCTATTTTTATATTCAGCTGTTCATTTTCATTGTCTTATGGAGGTATCTCAAGTTCGTCTTCCGTGGGTGAGCTGAGCATATCAGCAAAGTATTCCTTCCACCTATCGAGCTGAGTTTCTGGGGTGGTCAGTGGGCGGTTGTCTTTGCTTCTAACTATATTTGTGGTCTTTGTGTGCTTTTTGGAGATCTTGTTTGTCAGTGTGTAAAGAGTCCTCGAGTTGTTATTTTTGGCTGCTTCTTCTGCTTGCTCACATATCAGGTCAATCCATATTCGCTTGTCTTTTTTGGCAGATGCTTTACTTTGTTTGCATAGTTGTGTATATCTCCAGATTGCATCATTTTTTGTCATCGAAGTTTTGCACTGGAGTACCAGTTTCTTCGCATCCTTTCTGTCTTGTATAAGTTGCCATGTTGGTCTGAGATCCAGTCTTTTCGATTTCTTTCCTTTGTGCCAAGGGTTGTTTTGGCCGCTTCGAGTAGTGTCTTGGCTAAGCCATCCCAAGATGTTATGGGATTTTGGTCTGCATTTTCATGCAGGTTTGTTAGGAAAACTTTTTTGCAGTTTGGTTGGCGCAGTTTGTGTAGGTTGAACTTTACTCTCTTTGATTGTTCAGGTTTCTTTGGTACGGCCAGTTTGATTCTGAACGTGCCGAGCAGAAGGTGGTGGTCGCTGGCAATGTCTGCACCCCTTTTGTTTCTGACATCAAGTAGGGATCTCCGCCATGTTTTCGATATGGCAATATGGTCAATTTGGTTTTGGGTTTTCTTGTCGGGGGATATCCATGTGACTTTGTGGATTTGCTTGTGTGGGAACACCGTTCCACCTATAACTAGGTCTGATGTTGAACAGAGTTTCGTGAATAGTTCACCGTTTTCGTTTCTTTCCCCACATCCTTCTTTACCCATGATGTCTTCTAGGTTTCTGTTATTTGTCCCGACCTTAGCGTTGAGATCACCCATGAGTATGGTGATATCACCTCTGTTTATCTTCCTTAACGTACTTTCAAGGATATTGTAGAAATTTTCTTTTTCCTCAGCACTCGCACTGTTTGTGGGTGCATAGCATTGTACAAAGGTGATATTTCTGTATTAGTGTGGAACCTTGCTGTAATTATTCTGTCATTAATGGGGATCCATGAAATTAGGCTCTTTCTGGCTTTTTTACTAATTATGAAACCAACGCCTCTTTCATGAGACCCAGTTTCTTTGCCACTGTACAGGAAAAGCTCCCCAGATTGTAAGTTGAGCTCCCCCTTGCCAAGCCAGCGAACTTCTGATAAGCCTAAAATTGAGATGTTGTAGTTATTTAATTCTCTCACCGCTTGATGCAGTTTTGATGCTTCGTATAGAGTTTTTACGTTCCAGCATCCAAAACGTAACTTTTCCTTAAGCGTAGCCACTGTTGTCTTTGTTTTGTCCGTCCGGATTTGTGTTGTAGAGGTTTCATTAATAGCATAGTTTAGGCCAAGCAGGTTATTAGCCCACTGTGGCCGTAGTTTGGTGCTGGGGCTGCCAGCTATAGCTTCCAAACCAGCCTCCTGTTTACAGGATTTAAATCAGCCGCCCATTCTGGGTCAGACGCTGTTGCAGCCGCCCAATCTGGAACAGACGCTGCGGATTTGTAGCCGCTCATTCTGAGTGCAGACGCTACATTTGTAGGTTTTGGTCCGCCCCGGGTATTTGATTTCCCCGGTACCACCTATATCTAGGAGGCATCCCCCTATCCGCCACCTGGGGAGGCGCCCGATGGGGGACCTACAACCCCACACGGGTGAGTTATGAGTCTTTTTAGGTCTTCCAAAAACAAATCTCATTGTCTGAAATGTTAAATTTGACTGTTATTTTGGTGAATACAGGTGAGGAATAATAAACCTAGGTCTATGCACAGGTTATATATCATCTCTTTAGGTGCACATCTATGTATATGTATGTTTGTAGGTTTTTATCCTGCTAAATAAATAAAAATTAGAAAAAAACATAACTGTGAATAAGAAGTTATATAAAAATTTTACATAATAAGTGTGGTTAAAACATAGTGCAGTTTTCAATTCAGTGTACAAAACGTTATCTCAAACTTTACGTCTTTATCTATGGATATTTAATGTTATAAATCTAAGTTTATAACAACATATTTTATTTCCATAATTTTATATATATATATATACGCAATTGACGCATTATATATACGATGTATATATATATATATATATATATATATATATATATATATATATATATATATATATATATATATATATATATATATACGTAGCGTATATATAATGCGTCAATTGAATTATCTAATTTTATTGAATATCTTATTAATAATAATAACAATAACTCGTTATTAGTATTTTTTTTATAGTCGTTGGAAAAACTTTTTATTAAAAATTTCTTCCATACTCCCTAAAAAATATCAATATTAAACTATTCTATAAAATAACTAAAAGTAAATAATAATTACAGGGCATGTGCATTTTATTTACATGATAATATTAACATATACATGCATATAACCTGATAATACAACCTGATAATATTTTATTTTATCAATTCAATATTATTTTATCAATGTGAAAACGAAATCGCGTTTGGCATTTTTTAAATAATTTACGAGAGGAAAAGAAATTCATATTTCCTACGCCACCTCCTCATTTATTTATTTTATTCCAAAAAACTGTTATGACATCAACATTTTATCTTTTAACATATTAGTTAGTCGCTACCCAATTTCTTATATTGGTCAATTTTAAATTGAACAATGCGATTACATTTTTAAAGACATTAAAAATATACCCTATAACTTAGTGTTATAAATAAAAAGTTCACAAATTATATCTCATTTTTATAAGAAAAATGGACTTACAACACATTTTGTTGTTCATCATTCAACCCGTCTGAATCCACTGCTGGACATAGGTTTCCCTTTCGTTCTTCCACTTACTTCTGTCCTGTGCCAAGTTGATTCGATTTCCGGCTACGCGTCTAATATCGTCAGACCATCTTGTAGGAGGTCGGCCTCAGCTTCTTTTGAACTACCAGGGTCTCCATGTCAATATATTCTTTATCCACCTGTCATCAGTAGTTTTTGCGAGATGCCCTGCCCAGTTCCATTTTAAGTTGGAAATGCGTTCTACTATGTAACTCCTGTTGTTTGTGTTTACCATTCATTTGTCTTCCTGGCCCTTCTGGTCACTCCTTTCATCGTTCGTTGAATAGCTCTTTGGTCAATTTGTAGTTTATTCACTGTCTTCTTGGTTAACGTTAAAGTTTCGGCTCCATAGGTTATAACAGGCAAAACGCATTGATCGTAGACTTGTTTTAAACATATAGGATATTGACTTCCTAGTATGTGTCTTCATTTTCCAAAGGCCGCCCATCCTAAGCCTATCCTTCTGGTAATTTCGCATGTCTGATTATCTCTGCCAGTTTTGATGGTATGTCCAAGGTATTTGTATGCGTGAATTTCTTCAATTGTTGCATTGTCGATCATTAATTGTCCCGCTCAAGACGAGGTTCGTCATAATTTTATTTTTTGACATATTCGTTTTTAGCCCTACTTTTTTTGAGGCATGTTTGAGTTGTTCTAGCATTTCTTTGGCATCTTTGAGGTTATCAGTAATTATCACAATATAATCTGCGAATCCTAGATGATTGAGCTTTTCTCCTTCGATATGTATGCCCTTGTCGTCCCAATCGAGTTCTTTCATAATACTTTCTAATACTGCCGTAAAGAGTTTTGGGGACAGCGCGTCACCTTGTTAACACCCCTTTCGATACTGAAGGTTTCTGTTTCTGTCTGTAGTCTAACTTTTGATGTGGCGTTTGCATATAAGTTACTTATTAGATTTGCGTATCTATAGTCGATTCTACTTTCCGATAATGTCTTCATAATGGCCCATAACTCTATGTAGTCGAAAGCCTTCCATAGTCTAGAAACGTGAGTGTCAGCGGCAGATAATATTCGACACTTTTCTCAACCAGGGTCTTAATTACTTGCAGATAATTATTAGTGCCATAACCTGCTCGAAAGCCGGCTTGTTCTCTTGGTTGTCGAGTCGAGTTTTGTTGTTATTCTTTTGTTAATTATTTTTGCGAAGAGCTGGTACAAATGTTTCAACAGGCTAATCTGGCCATAATTTTCTAAACATGTAGCGTCTCCCTTTTTGTATGTCAATACCTGCATTGCACTCTGCTGGAGTAGTACTGTTTTCGAGGCATTTATTGAACTGCACTAATCGTATCAATTTTTCGCCTCCCATTTTAACGACTTCTATAACTAGGCCGTCCTCTCCCGGCGCCTTGTTGTTTTTCATTCCTGATAGTGCTTGTTCTATTTCGGAAGTTGTGATATCCGTTAATTCTTCGGGGCCTTGATTTATTACTAAATCTCTCTTACGTCTTCTATTATCGTTTTTGTCAAATTTTCTGCTAGTATTTAGTACGCTATAGAAGTTCTCCGTTATTTTTAGGATTTCGCTTCTGTCTGTCGTTACTTGTCCTGTTTTGTTTCTCAGTTTTGTGTATTTCGCGTTTACCCTTTGATAACTGACTGTTCATTACTTTCGTGCTTTTGTTTCTTTCAATTGTATCCGTGACTATCTGCACGTTATATTTTCGAATGTCATTTCTTATTTCCTTTGACGTCGTTTTGATTAGTTCTCTGTATCTTGGTGTATTTATCTCGACCACTCTCTTTAGACTCTACGCTCTTCCATTAGTAATTTTGTACTTCCGCCAATTTTACTTGTATTTTCCGTACTAGACTTGCAGTTCTCTCTCGTACTTTGTGTTATCGTTTCCAAAATTTTGTTGTTTATTTTCTCGACACTACTCTCTCCTTTTGTAAAATTCTCGAGGCATTTCTCTATTGTTCTCTGGTATTCTTCCAAGCACTTAGGTGGGTTCCATTTTCTATAGGTTTTACTTTGGATCATCTTCCTTCTCTCTTTCTTTAAATTGAGTGACACGGTTGCTCTCACCATTATGTGGTCGCTTCCAGTGGAGAAGATGTTTAGAACAGTGCCATCGTGTATTATTTCTTTTTTGTCTGTTAGAATAAAATCTATGTCGTTCCTTGTTTTTCCGTCTGGGCTTATCCAAGTCCATTTCCTTGTACTTTTCTTTTGGAAAAAGGTGTTCATTGCATATAGCCCGTGTTTCATTAAGAAGTTCAGAAGCATTTCTCCCCTCTCGTTGCGCTGACCAATTCCATGTTAGTAGGGAAAGATGATATGTTCTAAAACCGCCTCCGCCTCTGACCTTGACCCTGTAACTTCCGGTTTCGACTTCCGGCTTCGACTTCCGGTTTCCGGTTTCGACTTCCGGTTTCCGGTTTCGACTTCCGGTTTCCGGTTTCGACTTGCGGTTTCCGGTTTCGACTTCCGGCCGCCATTTTCGGAACTTCCAGATGCGCGGGAAAATTCAAAAAATAGACGCGAGGCGGGGAAATTTAAAATTAGATCCTGTTGAGACAAATGAGGTGTGAAGTTGGTTGCATACATCAACGGGGCTAAAATACATGAGACTAGATAGACGGGATTAGATACATGGGGGACTAGATACATGAGGCTAGATAGACGAGGCTAGATACATGAGACTAGATACATGAAACTAGATACATGGAGCCAGACAGACGAAGCTAAATACATGAGACTAGACAGACGGGGCTAGATACATGAGACTAGATAGACGGGGCTAGATACATCAACGGGACTAAACTAGACAGACTAGACTAAACCATTTTAAACCATTTGATGAGAAAAATCAAATCTGGTGTCAGAGCGGCTCTAGCATGTGCCTTAAGCGAGATACCGCCCGACCGCCTACCCCACAGTTGATGACGTCATCCGCCGCGGCAGATATTGCTAAACTAATTACCTCGATGCTGATTGGCTGATTAACGATTAAATAATTACAGTTGACCTTTTCCCTCAATTTATATGTAATGGACGAGACTGGACAGACAAGACTAGACAGGCAAGACTAGCCGAGACTAGTTAGATGAAGCTAGACAGATGGGGGCTAAATACATGAGATTAGACAGACCAAGCTAAATACATGAAACTAGATTAGACTGAACTAAAATATATAAGGGATTGTTTAATTTAAATAAAATATATTTTCGATTGTTTTTCTTATAATTGTTAATAATGTTTATATTATTACTTTCATTTCGTTATCTACGTTTTATTTTGATTTACGGCTTGTTGATTAGACGCAACCGGATGTTTGTCAGTCATAACACCAGGCAAGAATAGAGGGACTAGACTAGACAGACTAGATTAGACATACAGACAAGCGGAGAAAATTCAAAATGAGTTGCGAATGGGTAGCGGACAATCCTGTATGCATACATAATTGATTGCAAACATGTTACGGATTGATTCAAATGAGATTATTGGTTTTAGGCCGGACAAGATCGGACAATACCGAACAAGGCTGGACATGAACGGCCAAGACTATACAGACCTTATATTTATCCGAATAATTTCCTATGAGTAAGCGAAATTTCTTATACTTGTCTGTGAACCAGATCGTATTAATGTTTTTCTTTATATAAATACCAAAGAGTTCAATTTTCTGGCATCCACTTTTCATCTACTTGCATCCACTTTTCATTTACTTGCATCCACTTTTCATCTACTTGTATCCACTTTTCATCACGCCAAACAGGGTGTGAGGTCTATGTGACCCCACGCCAAACAGGGTGTGAGGTCTATGTGACCCCACGCTGAACAGGGTGTGAGGTCTATGTGACCCCACGCTAAACAGGGTGTGAGGTCTATGTAACCCCACGCTAAACAGGGTGTGAGGTCTATGTAACCCCACGCTAAACTCCGTCCACTTTCCGTCCACCCCATCCACTTTCCGTCCACTTTTCATTCTTTCAGCTTTAATCTCATTGGGTTACTTGGGCTAGCATTGGGTTAGGTTAGCATTAGGTTAGGTTACGGGAGGTTGGGAATGAAGTGCGCTTCATTCCTAACATCCCGTAACCTAACCTAATGCTAACCTAACCCAATGCTAGCCCAACGTTTCATGTGTTTAGCTTGGTCTGTCTAATCTCATGTATTTAGCCCCCATATGTCTAGCTTCATCTAACTAGTCTCGGCTAGTCTTGCCTGTCTAGTCTTGTCTGTCCAGTCTTGTCCATTACATATAAATTGAGGGAAAAGGTCAACTGTAATTATTTATTCGTTAATCAGCCAATCAGCATCGAGGTAATTAGTTTAGCAATATCTGCCGCGGCGGAAGACGTCATCAACTGTGGGGTAGGCGGTCGGGCGGTATCTCGCTTAAGGCACATGCTAGAGCCGTTCTGACACCAGATTTGATTTTTCTCATCAAATGGTTTAAAATGGTTTAGTCTAGTCTGTCTAGTCTCATGTATTTAGTCCCGTTGATGTATCTAGCCCCGTCTATCTAGTCTCATGTATCTAGCCCCGTCTGTCTAGTCTCATGTATTTAGCTTCGTCTGTCTGGCTCCATGTATCTAGTTTCATGTATCTAGTCTCATGTATCTAGCCTCGTCTATCTAGCCTCATGTATCTAGCCCCCCATGTATCTAATCCCGTCTATCTAGTCTCATGTATTTTAGCCCCGTTGATGTATGCAACCAACTTCACACCTCATTTGTCTCAACAGGATCTAATTTTGAATTTCCCCGCCTCGCGTCTATTGTTTGAATTTTTCCGCGTATCTGGAAGTTCCGAAAATGGCGACCGGAAGTCGAAACCGGAAACCGGAAGTTCCGAGGTCAAGGTCAAAGGCGGAGGCGGTTTTAGAACATATCATCTTTCCCTACTCATGTTGTCCTACTTGTGTTTCCGCCTCGTCGTCCTTCATTCACACTTTGGCGCTGAAATCCCCTATTATAGGATTGTAAAAAGATGGTCTTGTATTCATTGCTGTGGTGATGTGTTGGTAGAGGTCTTCAACTTCATCGTCGTCTTTGTCGGATGTGGGATCATAGACTTGAATTACCTTCATGTTATACCTTGAATTTAGTTGTAAGATGACATAGACTACTCTCGATGATATGCTTGTGATCTCTATCACTTTGCTTGCATGCCTTTTATGAATAAACAGTCCAACTCCTCCTATAGTCGTTTCCTCTTCGCCTTTATAGTAGAATATATTTCCTGTTTTCCGAATTATCCAGCTTTCTTCTTTTCTCCAGACCTCACTGATTCCTACAATATCCCATCTGATGTGGGATAGTTCTTCTTTTATTTCTGAAAGTTTTTGCTCCAACGGCATAGATCTTGCATTATACGTAGCGATTTTGAATTGTCTATTTTGGTTGCCTGTCTTAACCCGGGGTTTCTTTGCACCCGCTGTACTTCTTCCATGTTTCCAGCCGCTACCGTGGTCGGGGGTCGGAAGTACCGCCGGGAACTGAGGGCCGTTTCATTTCTTGACACATAATCATATTGGGGGTGTTTAGCGTTTAAACCACCACGCTGGCCGGTGCGGGTTGGTGGTGGAGAGTAGTCCTGCTTCCGTTGATTTTGTCCACTTTTACTACTTTGATTTTGTCCAAAAGTCCTTTTTATTTATTTCGTTTTTACATATAAATTCAATTACAAATCATTTACTACATTTCAAAGTGAGACGGTTTTACGACGCTTTTATATTACAAAATTTAACAATTTCGTAATAAATGTACCCTCATGCTCAAAACGTAACTGAATATTTCTTCGTTTGAACCATACCATATAACAACTTCTTCAGCAAACACGATCGACGGTTATCAAGAATAGTTTTCTTAATTTCTTCCACGTTCAGGTTTTCCAGTGACTGAAGGCTGACACATCTAAAATACACATCCAATGTGAAGAAAAGGTTAACAACTGTAGTGCGGGTATTACACGAATTTTACCATGTTTTTGATCACACCTCGTATATGGCCGGAGGTATACAAAAAGCGACTCTACTAAGAACCGGTTTGAGAAACAATCGGTTCGAAAATTTGTACTAATTGGATCAGTAAAAAAAATACACAAAAATACATTTAATAATATATTACGTAATGAGAGTTGTAAGAAGCATATTACATGCGAGCGGAAAAGTTACGCAAGACCCGCTTAGCGGGGAGTGCGTAATTCCGCGAGTACGTAATTGCCTTACAACTCGAGTTATGTACTATACTTTATCTACGATCGCACTAATTTGTTTCTGTTTAATAAGAAAAATATGTTTGTACAAAATGTATTTCTTATTAGATTATGTTTATTTAATTATCGTTAATTAACATTATAATAATCAAACAGTTGTATTTTCATATATTACTGTTACATTATTTAACTTGAACGAAATGAAAAGAAATGCATTCTTAATGGTTACATACCTTATTATTTAGTACTTATTTGGGTTAAACTGGAATAAAAGTGCTTATAGATATAGGCAACCCAATGCCAATTTCCGTTAGTTTGGATTGTGCGAAGGGGGGCGCTGAACGTATGAGCACATCCAACGTATGAGCTCTCAAGCAATCAACGAATCGTAAACCAAACGCACGTGTGTGTTATCAATCATAACTCATCATTATAATCGCGGACTGTTACATACGTGTGTTATGATGTATTTACATAGTCTAGGAACTGTACAATAATGGGCATTCACAATAGTGGTCGTAGATAAATTTGTTTAATCTTCATGTAGTTTAAATAATTATGCATATTTTTGTATTATTATATTTAGTATTAGGTTTCTGCATATACGATTTTAAGAAATATAAATTATACACTGATCCATTTCATTATTAACTAATTACTACAAGTTTAAACCTGTCATAGAAAATACTGCATGAACAGGTATTGGCGGCTTGCGCATGCTCTAGAATCAGACACGTGACCGGAAGAAATGTGAATTCAGACCCCTATATAAATCCTTATGGGGTTTTGGTCCAGAACTGACCTAGCCTATCTACTTACATCGATTAGATGATCTCCGTTTGCTTCGATGCATGACAGATCGATGCAACAATGATCGCATTCGCGCTAACACATTCCTGGTTAAATCTCACCAATAGCTTGTCGTCTGTTTCGTATTAAGTCTTGCAGGGTTTCAGGTTGGTTCTGATAAACTTTAGATGATTAACAAGATTGCATAAGAAATAATCCAAAGCCGGCAAATCCGGAGAGCGAGTAGGCTACAACTGATCCCCACGTTGGGAAATTAGACGACCAGGAATGAACTCTGGTAACACTCCCATATACATGTTGGATACATGAGGCCTGGTGCAATGTTGCTTGTACCAAATATCGTTTATTGGTAATCGGTGTTGAGCGATGGTTTCCATTAAGAACGTTTTGTAGCTTCTCCACATAACGTTAACTAATCTACTACTGCAACTACTACGTTTCACATTTCAGCTTTAAAAAAAATACGTTCCAAATACTCCAACTGAGCATATTCAACATTATACAGTTACCTTTTCAGAATGCAACTTGAGGGTTTTTGCCAGACCAGTAACATAAATTTTCTTTGTTCCCGTTTCCATGCAATTGAAAATGTGCTTCGTCACTCAATATTATTTTGTTGACAAAATTATCTCCTCCGTTTCATCAACAAAATTCATCGACTGAATTCTAAATGTGAGTGGTCTTTTTGCATTTGTAAGGCCGAAAGGGTAAATCTTTCTTTAAAATTGTTCGTACCGACTCACGTGAAATTTCCTACTTGCTGCGAGAAACGTCGCACGGATTGATTGGATTTTTCTTCAATTCTGTTTATAACTTGCCAAGTATTCACTTCTGTTTCTAACTTGCCAAGTATTCACTTATCTTTCTAACTTGGCAAGTATTCACTTCTATTGCTAACTTGCCAAGTATTCACTTCTGTTCTAGTAGTTTTTTCCTCTTGGCAAGTTTAGTATTCTTAAGAGAACCTGTTCGACGATATTTTTCGACCCATCTTGCAATTGTAATGTTGGTTCGCCGAAACGCCAAGAATTCGGTTATTTTCAGAACCAACCCTCAACATCAACGCAGAATCCCCGAGAAAACAAATCAACACTGGAAATAGGCCTCTCCGCTTTTCTTCCACGTCTGTCGATCTTATGCCTTCTGATACCACCGGGTACCGGCGGCCAATTTTATGTCATCTAGCTACCTAGTTGCTGTTCTTGGACGTCATTGCGTGGTTTTTAGCGTACATTTGTCGCTATTCTGCCTTGCAATGTGTAATGCCTATGTCGGTTACTATTACTCTCTCACTGTTTCGTTCCTGTTTCTGTCCTTCAGTTATATTCCCAGCACCGCGCGTTCCATAGCCCTTTGTGTCGTTCTTAGTCGGTTGGAACTGTTTTTTCTGAGGCTCATTGTTTCGAACCCGTACGTCGCTACAGGTAGAACGCACATGTAGTATACTTTGCTCTTGAAATTTATTGGTATGTTCTCGTTTTCTAAGATGTACCGGAGTTTGCCAAATGCTGGCTATGTAAGTCCGATTTGCCTGGTGACTTCGGCCGTCTGGTTCCCCTTCCCTAACATCATAGTGTGCCCAACATAGGTAGGAATATTGTTGCACGCACTCGATGATATTGTTGTCTATGCAAATATGGGGGTCGCAAGGGCTCATAAACTTGGTCTTGCTTTAAGGTTCATTTTAAGCCCAATGCTTCTTGACGCCTGATTAAGTTGTTGTAACATTCCCTCTAGTTCATCAGGGTCGCTTGAGATGACAACGATATCGTCAGCGAAACGAAGGGGGCTAAGGTATGTCCCATCGATCTTTATACCTTTCTTCCCCTTGTAAGTTGCTTGAAAGCGTCTTTGAGGCATTGGGTGAACAGCTTGGGTGAGATTGTATCCTCTTGACGTACTCCTCTCTTTATATTTATTCTGTTGGCGGTGTGTCCTTCCTCGATCTTGACGTGTAGAGTGGTTCTCTTATACATATTTTCGATTATGGCGGTGTATCTCGAATCCACTCATGCATTTCTCATAGCTTTTAGGATTGACCAAGTCTCAACTGAATCGAATGCTTTATGGCAATCGACGAACGCTAGGTGGATAGGGACACTATATTCAGTGGCTTTCTCGATTAGATTCCGTAGTGTTTGTAGGTGATCGATAGTGTTGAACCCTCTGCGGAATTCTGCTTGTTCCACTGGCTGATAGAAGTCCAATTTCTCTGTAGCTCGACTGCAGATGATTTTTGAGAATAGCTTGTAGAGGTGTGGTAGCAGGCTAATCGGGCGATAGTTTTCCATATTGGTAGTGTCTCCCTTTTTGAAGAGAATTATCACTTCTGCGTTACACCATTCGGTTGGGATTTTGCCGTCTCGCAGGCATTTGTTCCGCAGTACCTGGACTGCGTTTTCCAAACTGCTACCGCTCAGTTTTAACATTTCAGTTGTGATTTGGTCTTGTCCCAAACATTTACAATTTTTCATTTTCATTAGAGCACGTCTTATTTCTTGGACAGATATTTCCGCTCTCTTCATTAGTTTGTTTCTCTAGTGTTTGAGGTTGATACGTAGCTTTGCTCGGACAATCCTTTGGGCGCTTCCTGTATCGAACCGGTTCAGGATTCCGACGTCCTTGCAATTTTGATCTGCAATTTGCGAGAATGTAGTCGATCTCATTTTTGACCGAGTTGTCCGGGCTTCTCCATGTCCATCTACGCTGTGGTGGTTTCTCAAAGAACGTGTTTAGGCAGTTCAAATTCTCTTTTTACGCCGAGACCTTGTTTTCCAATATACTGGGATTCGATGTTGCTGTTGGTCCGCTCACCGATTTTGACGTTGAAATCTCCTATCACTAACGTAAAGTGTGTTTTCTGTTTTGCTCTTGCTATATCTTCATACATATGCTCTACTTCTTCGTCGTCTGAGCTGCTTGTCGGAGCGTAGATATTGATAATTTGCATGGAGTAGCGCTTGTAAATATATAATATAAACAATTTGAACAATATAACGGTATGTTTATTAATGACTGTCCTGAAAAACAGAACACTTTTAATTTGTCACCCTTTATAACATTATTTATGTACGACCACTATTGTAAATGCCCATTATTTTACAGTTCGTGGACTATGTAACTACATCATAACACACACGTATGTAACAGTCCGCGATTAATGATAAGTTATGATTGATTGGTTGAGAGCTGCTACTTTTGTTAAATATAGGTTTAAGTTTAATTTAATTATATTTTAATTTAAGTTTAATTGAATAATTTTTATTAACTGGAATAAGAGTAGCAATATAGGCAACCCAATGTACGCATTGTATATAGGTACACATACTACATATACACATAGGGGTAGAGAAAATAAATTTGAAGGGGGTATATACAAATTGTTTAAACTATTGAAAGTTTTTTCTTATATCGAGAGATCGAGATCGAGAGGTCGCGCTGCCGCGCGATATATGGTCTTGATTTATCTGCTCGCAATATAACCTAATATAACCTTCCATTTTGTTCAAATCTGTAGCTGCGGTGGCGTGTTTTACGTGCCACTGGAGGTTTTATGTCAATTTCCGTTAGTTTGAATTGTGGCACGGGGGCGCTGAATGTATTATTGAAGCTGTCATTCATTTCGGTTTTTCACGTATAAATCTAACGAAAACTACAAATAAGTACTAAATAATATGGTATGTAACCATTAAGAATGTATTTCTTTTCACATCTATCAAGTTAAATAATGTCGAGTAGCCGTTATATATGAAAATACAACTGTTTGTTTACAACTCATGTTACGTAATATACTATTACATAAAAACAGTACGATTTTGTTATTAAGATTTGAAGTTTTCGTATTATTATTTTATTTATAAGACTAATAATAATATTTCAGAGCAAATCACACCGGACCAAATCATACCGGACCCCCATCACCCCGTACTTGTCATATTTTTTTGTAGCCCCCAAAAAATATAGTCCGATAGTTTCGGGAGATGTAATCTCCGTTTACAATGTTGTAAGCGGAGCCAGATTGAGGCTTACATAATATTGCCCGTTGTCTATTGTATAATTAGGGCCATTTTGTGTTTGCTGAAAACCACGGTTTTAAAGCGATAATATTTTTACTTTGTCCCTTTCCCGCAAAGTTATCCAAATAACATTCATTTATAATTATTTACATCAGAAACCTGTTCCTGAGGACTCATTAACGAATTCCTGTTTTCATCATATGATGCGTAATTGTATATACAAAATGTTTTCATCTCTTACAAATTACATTGAAAATATTAAATTCATTTTTAAATAATATTTCTATTATAATTATCCTAAAAATAATGCAATTAATCGTTGCAAATCTGATACTAAGTTTTTTTTTGCTGTAAGTACAACTTTTCAAGATTTTGTCTATAACAAAATTTATATAAAAAGCTTGCAATTGTACATCTTTCGCATTCATTTTATCACTTACAAAATTTCTGTTGTTATTGATATTCTCAATCTTGAAGGGATACGAATTAGGGCATCCAAACCGGTTAAAACCGAACCCGGTTAACCGGGTTTTCTGTTAAAATTTAGGGAACCGGATTATTTTCGAAGTCGGTTTTTATTTATTTTATTTTTTTCGTGGAAAATAATTTTATTTTAGTATTGTTATTCATGAAGTATTATATTATGGTTTATTTGTACTCAAATAAAACGTAAGAAGTCTTGTCTATTATTGTCCAGTCTTGTTTATCTCGTTTAGTTTTGACAAATCTCGTCTAGTTTTGTCGAGTCTTGCAGAATGTAGACAACGAAACTGCGGGACAATTCACGATGGTCGCGAACGGAGATTGTCGTTCGGGTAGATTTATTGAATTATTTATTCAATAGTCCCAATAGATATTCAATAGATTCAACATTATTTATTTATATTTCGTTAGAGAGGATTACAAGGAAACCAACAAAAACCAACATTTTTATTTCGTGGTCGGTTGCGATCCTTTATTTGAGGAACGCTGGTCTATATTATTAGTTGTACTAAACAAATAAATGGTATGTAAGTGCTTTTGGAGAACCCATTAACAAAATTCGAGCTAAAACAACGTACAAAAAATCTACAGCAAACATAAAAAAAAAATAAAGAGTTTTCAAGTGGTTATCCAAATTACTTTTTTCAAATTCTTCTTATATATTCATTATGTTTTATTATGTATTGTAATAATAATACCAATAAATAACCTGTTTTTTATATATGGTATTTTGAGACCATTAAAACGAGACAAAAAAACGAGACAGTTTTAAACTAATCTTAGCTATTTTTATCATTACTCAATGCTTATTACTACATTACTCAATGCTTATACAAAACAAAAATAGTTTAGAATGCAGCCACAATTGTCTCTTTTATTATTTTAATATATATTACAAATATATTATTATATATATTACAAAGTAATCGTTTATTTTAAGATATAAACGATTACTTTGTGTTGTGAATAACTCATCAATTAAATAGCCACATGGGCCTCAGTTTACTGCAGTGAAATCGATAATAGTATATTAAAGAACGAGTTCAGTAAGCGCAGTATTTCAGCACGCGTCCATTTTTCCTCCTCGCTTCGCTCGTCGTTTTCTAATGGACAAGTGAATGAAAAACGCCTTATGAACGAGTTTTTTATCCTATTTTGCGCCCTTTTATGCCATTTCCAAATCAAAAAATCGCCGATACATATTGAGAAAATTGTATCGCACTCCGCGATCCACAAACGAAGTCGTTAGGTGCTTTAATGACTTTATTATAGACTTAAAATAGATGAACACTATTTTCGACGATTTTTATTATGAAATAATATGAAAAATAAATCATTATTCAATATACAATTTGAAATTATCGAGTATTTATAGTGCGTTTGCATTGACCACTGATTTGAAGCAATTCCATAAAACTTTAAAACTGTTTTGCAATATGCTCTATAAGGTTGGAAAGCAAAGTAAAAGTTGGAAAGAAAGCAAAGTTGGAAAGCACAAATATACGCTCGTTATAAGGCTTGCGAATAACGAGGAACATTGTAGTATATAGAACAGGGTAAACAGTACATTGACTGGCCCTATTAGAAATTGAACAATGAAAATAATAAATAGCATGCTTGTTCAAAATGACTTTATGAATTATTATAGAGCTAGTAATTGTAAAATTCGATACTTTTCTATTTAATTTTCTATAAAAAATTTAAAATTTTATAGAAAAAAAGAACATAAATGTTTGATTCATCTTGTCTGGCAGTATTGTCTGACTAGTCTTGCCTGTCTAGTCTTGTCTGTCTAGTCTTGTCTGTCTAGTCTTGTCTGTCTAGTCTTGTCTGTCTAGTCTTGTCTGTCTAGTCTTGTCTGTCTAGTCTTGTCTGTCTAGTCTTGTCTGTCTAGTCTTGTCTGTCTAGTCTTGTCTGTCTAGTCTTGTCTGTCTAGTCTTGTCTGTCTAGTCTTGTCTGTCTAGTCTTGTCTGTCTAGTCTTGTCTGTCTAGTCTTGTCTGTCTAGTCTTGTCTGTCTAGTCTTGTCTGTCTAGTCTTGTCTGTCTAGTCTTGTCTGTCTAGTCTTGTCTGTCTAGTCTTGTCTGTCTAGTCTTGTCTGTCTAGTCTTGTCTGTCTAGTCTTGTCTGTCTAGTCTTGTCTGTCTAGTCTTGTCTGTCTAGTCTTGTCTGTCTAGTCTTGTCTGTCTAGTCTTGTCTGTCTAGTCTTGTCTGTCTAGTCTTGTCTGTCTAGTCTTGTCTGTCTAGTCTTGTCTGTCTAGTCTTGTCTGTCTAGTCTTGTCTGTCTAGTCTTGTCTGTCTAGTCTTGTCTGTCTAGTCTTGTCTGTCTAGTCTTGTCTGTCTAGTCTTGTCTGTCTAGTCTTGTCTGTCTAGTCTTGTCTGTCTAGTCTTGTCTGTCTAGTCTTGTCTGTCTAGTCTTGTCTGTCTAGTCTTGTCTGTCTAGTCTTGTCTGTCTAGTCTTGTCTGTCTAGTCTTGTCTGTCTAGTCTTGTCTGTCTAGTCTTGTCTGTCTAGTCTTGTCTGTCTAGTCTTGTCTGTCTAGTCTTGTCTGTCTAGTCTTGTCTGTCTAGTCTTGTCTGTCTAGTCTTGTCTGTCTAGTCTTGTCTGTCTAGTCTTGTCTGTCTAGTCTTGTCTGTCTAGTCTTGTCTGTCTAGTCTTGTCTGTCTAGTCTTGTCTGTCTAGTCTTGTCTGTCTAGTCTTGTCTGTCTAGTCTTGTCTGTCTAGTCTTGTCTGTCTAGTCTTGTCTGTCTAGTCTTGTCTGTCTAGTCTTGTCTGTCTAGTCTTGTCTGTCTAGTCTTGTCTGTCTAGTCTTGTCTGTCTAGTCTTGTCTGTCTAGTCTTGTCTGTCTAGTCTTGTCTGTCTAGTCTTGTCTGTCTAGTCTTGTCTGTCTAGTCTTGTCTGTCTAGTCTTGTCTGTCTAGTCTTGTCTGTCTAGTCTTGTCTGTCTAGTCTTGTCTGTCTAGTCTTGTCTGTCTAGTCTTGTCTGTCTAGTCTTGTCTGTCTAGTCTTGTCTGTCTAGTCTTGTCTGTCTAGTCTTGTCTGTCTAGTCTTGTCTGTCTAGTCTTGTCTGTCTAGTCTTGTCTGTCTAGTCTTGTCTGTCTAGTCTTGTCTGTCTAGTCTTGTCTGTCTAGTCTTGTCTGTCTAGTCTTGTCTGTCTAGTCTTGTCTGTCTAGTCTTGTCTGTCTAGTCTTGTCTGTCTAGTCTTGTCTGTCTAGTCTTGTCTGTCTAGTCTTGTCTGTCTAGTCTTGTCTGTCTAGTCTTGTCTGTCTAGTCTTGTCTGTCTAGTCTTGTCTGTCTAGTCTTGTCTGTCTAGTCTTGTCTGTCTAGTCTTGTCTGTCTAGTCTTGTCTGTCTAGTCTTGTCTGTCTAGTCTTGTCTGTCTAGTCTTGTCTGTCTAGTCTTGTCTGTCTAGTCTTGTCTGTCTAGTCTTGTCTGTCTAGTCTTGTCTGTCTAGTCTTGTCTGTCTAGTCTTGTCTGTCTAGTCTTGTCTGTCTAGTCTTGTCTGTCTAGTCTTGTCTGTCTAGTCTTGTCTGTCTAGTCTTGTCTGTCTAGTCTTGTCTGTCTAGTCTTGTCTGTCTAGTCTTGTCTGTCTAGTCTTGTCTGTCTAGTCTTGTCTGTCTAGTCTTGTCTGTCTAGTCTTGTCTGTCTAGTCTTGTCTGTCTAGTCTTGTCTGTCTAGTCTTGTCTGTCTAGTCTTGTCTGTCTAGTCTTGTCTGTCTAGTCTTGTCTGTCTAGTCTTGTCTGTCTAGTCTTGTCTGTCTAGTCTTGTCTGTCTAGTCTTGTCTGTCTAGTCTTGTCTGTCTAGTCTTGTCTGTCTAGTCTTGTCTGTCTAGTCTTGTCTGTCTAGTCTTGTCTGTCTAGTCTTGTCTGTCTAGTCTTGTCTGTCTAGTCTTGTCTGTCTAGTCTTGTCTGTCTAGTCTTGTCTGTCTAGTCTTGTCTGTCTAGTCTTGTCTGTCTAGTCTTGTCTGTCTAGTCTTGTCTGTCTAGTCTTGTCTGTCTAGTCTTGTCTGTCTAGTCTTGTCTGTCTAGTCTTGTCTGTCTAGTCTTGTCTGTCTAGTCTTGTCTGTCTAGTCTTGTCTGTCTAGTCTTGTCTGTCTAGTCTTGTCTGTCTAGTCTTGTCTGTCTAGTCTTGTCTGTCTAGTCTTGTCTGTCTAGTCTTGTCTGTCTAGTCTTGTCTGTCTAGTCTTGTCTGTCTAGTCTTGTCTGTCTAGTCTTGTCTGTCTAGTCTTGTCTGTCTAGTCTTGTCTGTCTAGTCTTGTCTGTCTAGTCTTGTCTGTCTAGTCTTGTCTGTCTAGTCTTGTCTGTCTAGTCTTGTCTGTCTAGTCTTGTCTGTCTAGTCTTGTCTGTCTAGTCTTGTCTGTCTAGTCTTGTCTGTCTAGTCTTGTCTGTCTAGTCTTGTCTGTCTAGTCTTGTCTGTCTAGTCTTGTCTGTCTAGTCTTGTCTGTCTAGTCTTGTCTGTCTAGTCTTGTCTGTCTAGTCTTGTCTGTCTAGTCTTGTCTGTCTAGTCTTGTCTGTCTAGTCTTGTCTGTCTAGTCTTGTCTGTCTAGTCTTGTCTGTCTAGTCTTGTCTGTCTAGTCTTGTCTGTCTAGTCTTGTCTGTCTAGTCTTGTCTGTCTAGTCTTGTCTGTCTAGTCTTGTCTGTCTAGTCTTGTCTGTCTAGTCTTGTCTGTCTAGTCTTGTCTGTCTAGTCTTGTCTGTCTAGTCTTGTCTGTCTAGTCTTGTCTGTCTAGTCTTGTCTGTCTAGTCTTGTCTGTCTAGTCTTGTCTGTCTAGTCTTGTCTGTCTAGTCTTGTCTGTCTAGTCTTGTCTGTCTAGTCTTGTCTGTCTAGTCTTGTCTGTCTAGTCTTGTCTGTCTAGTCTTGTCTGTCTAGTCTTGTCTGTCTAGTCTTGTCTGTCTAGTCTTGTCTGTCTAGTCTTGTCTGTCTAGTCTTGTCTGTCTAGTCTTGTCTGTCTAGTCTTGTCTGTCTAGTCTTGTCTGTCTAGTCTTGTCTGTCTAGTCTTGTCTGTCTAGTCTTGTCTGTCTAGTCTTGTCTGTCTAGTCTTGTCTGTCTAGTCTTGTCTGTCTAGTCTTGTCTGTCTAGTCTTGTCTGTCTAGTCTTGTCTGTCTAGTCTTGTCTGTCTAGTCTTGTCTGTCTAGTCTTGTCTGTCTAGTCTTGTCTGTCTAGTCTTGTCTGTCTAGTCTTGTCTGTCTAGTCTTGTCTGTCTAGTCTAGTCTTGTCTGTCTAGTCTTGTCTGTCTAGTATTGTCTGTCTAGTCTTGTCTGTCTAGTCTTGTCTGTCTAGTCTTGTCTGTCTAGTCTTGTCTGTCTAGTCTTGTCTGTCTAGTCTTGTCTGTCTAGTCTTGTCTGTCTAGTCTTGTCTGTCTAGTCTTGTCTGTCTAGTCTTGTCTGTCTAGTCTTGTCTGTCTAGTCTTGTCTGTCTAGTCTTGTCTGTCTAGTCTTGTCTGTCTAGTCTTGTCTGTCTAGTCTTGTCTGTCTAGTCTTGTCTGTCTAGTCTTGTCTGTCTAGTCTTGTCTGTCTAGTCTTGTCTGTCTAGTCTTGTCTGTCTAGTCTTGTCTGTCTAGTCTTGTCTGTCTAGTCTTGTCTGTCTAGTCTTGTCTGTCTAGTCTTGTCTGTCTAGTCTTGTCTGTCTAGTCTTGTCTGTCTAGTCTTGTCTGTCTAGTCTTGTCTGTCTAGTCTTGTCTGTCTAGTCTTGTCTGTCTAGTCTTGTCTGTCTAGTCTTGTCTGTCTAGTCTTGTCTGTCTAGTCTTGTCTGTCTAGTCTTGTCTGTCTAGTCTTGTCTGTCTAGTCTTGTCTGTCTAGTCTTGTCTGTCTAGTCTTGTCTGTCTAGTCTTGTCTGTCTAGTCTTGTCTGTCTAGTCTTGTCTGTCTAGTCTTGTCTGTCTAGTCTTGTCTGTCTAGTCTTGTCTGTCTAGTCTTGTCTGTCTAGTCTTGTCTGTCTAGTCTTGTCTGTCTAGTCTTGTCTGTCTAGTCTTGTCTGTCTAGTCTTGTCTGTCTAGTCTTGTCTGTCTAGTCTTGTCTGTCTAGTCTTGTCTGTCTAGTCTTGTCTGTCTAGTCTTGTCTGTCTAGTCTTGTCTGTCTAGTCTTGTCTGTCTAGTCTTGTCTGTCTAGTCTTGTCTGTCTAGTCTTGTCTGTCTAGTCTTGTCTGTCTAGTCTTGTCTGTCTAGTCTTGTCTGTCTAGTCTTGTCTGTCTAGTCTTGTCTGTCTAGTCTTGTCTGTCTAGTCTTGTCTGTCTAGTCTTGTCTGTCTAGTCTTGTCTGTCTAGTCTTGTCTGTCTAGTCTTGTCTGTCTAGTCTTGTCTGTCTAGTCTTGTCTGTCTAGTCTTGTCTGTCTAGTCTTGTCTGTCTAGTCTTGTCTGTCTAGTCTTGTCTGTCTAGTCTTGTCTGTCTAGTCTTGTCTGTCTAGTCTTGTCTGTCTAGTCTTGTCTGTCTAGTCTTGTCTGTCTAGTCTTGTCTGTCTAGTCTTGTCTGTCTAGTCTTGTCTGTCTAGTCTTGTCTGTCTAGTCTTGTCTGTCTAGTCTTGTCTGTCTAGTCTTGTCTGTCTAGTCTTGTCTGTCTAGTCTTGTCTGTCTAGTCTTGTCTGTCTAGTCTTGTCTGTCTAGTCTTGTCTGTCTAGTCTTGTCTGTCTAGTCTTGTCTGTCTAGTCTTGTCTGTCTAGTCTTGTCTGTCTAGTCTTGTCTGTCTAGTCTTGTCTGTCTAGTCTTGTCTGTCTAGTCTTGTCTGTCTAGTCTTGTCTGTCTAGTCTTGTCTGTCTAGTCTTGTCTGTCTAGTCTTGTCTGTCTAGTCTTGTCTGTCTAGTCTTGTCTGTCTAGTCTTGTCTGTCTAGTCTTGTCTGTCTAGTCTTGTCTGTCTAGTCTTGTCTGTCTAGTCTTGTCTGTCTAGTCTTGTCTGTCTAGTCTTGTCTGTCTAGTCTTGTCTGTCTAGTCTTGTCTGTCTAGTCTTGTCTGTCTAGTCTTGTCTGTCTAGTCTTGTCTGTCTAGTCTTGTCTGTCTAGTCTTGTCTGTCTAGTCTTGTCTGTCTAGTCTTGTCTGTCTAGTCTTGTCTGTCTAGTCTTGTCTGTCTAGTCTTGTCTGTCTAGTCTTGTCTGTCTAGTCTTGTCTGTCTAGTCTTGTCTGTCTAGTCTTGTCTGTCTAGTCTTGTCTGTCTAGTCTTGTCTGTCTAGTCTTGTCTGTCTAGTCTTGTCTGTCTAGTCTTGTCTGTCTAGTCTTGTCTGTCTAGTCTTGTCTGTCTAGTCTTGTCTGTCTAGTCTTGTCTGTCTAGTCTTGTCTGTCTAGTCTTGTCTCTAGTCTTGTCTGTCTAGTCTTGTCTGTCTAGTCTTGTCTGTCTAGTCTTGTCTGTCTAGTCTTGTCTGTCTAGTCTTGTCTGTCTAGTCTTGTCTGTCTAGTCTTGTCTGTCTAGTCTTGTCTGTCTAGTCTTGTCTGTCTAGTCTTGTCTGTCTAGTCTTGTCTGTCTAGTCTTGTCTGTCTAGTCTTGTCTGTCTAGTCTTGTCTGTCTAGTCTTGTCTGTCTAGTCTTGTCTGTCTAGTCTTGTCTGTCTAGTCTTGTCTGTCTAGTCTTGTCTGTCTAGTCTTGTCTGTCTAGTCTTGTCTGTCTAGTCTTGTCTGTCTAGTCTTGTCTGTCTAGTCTTGTCTGTCTAGTCTTGTCTGTCTAGTCTTGTCTGTCTAGTCTTGTCTGTCTAGTCTTGTCTGTCTAGTCTTGTCTGTCTAGTCTTGTCTGTCTAGTCTTGTCTGTCTAGTCTTGTCTGTCTAGTCTTGTCTGTCTAGTCTTGTCTGTCTAGTCTTGTCTGTCTAGTCTTGTCTGTCTAGTCTTGTCTGTCTAGTCTTGTCTGTCTAGTCTTGTCTGTCTAGTCTTGTCTGTCTAGTCTTGTCTGTCTAGTCTTGTCTGTCTAGTCTTGTCTGTCTAGTCTTGTCTGTCTAGTCTTGTCTGTCTAGTCTTGTCTGTCTAGTCTTGTCTGTCTAGTCTTGTCTGTCTAGTCTTGTCTGTCTAGTCTTGTCTGTCTAGTCTTGTCTGTCTAGTCTTGTCTGTCTAGTCTTGTCTGTCTAGTCTTGTCTGTCTAGTCTTGTCTGTCTAGTCTTGTCTGTCTAGTCTTGTCTGTCTAGTCTTGTCTGTCTAGTCTTGTCTGTCTAGTCTTGTCTGTCTAGTCTTGTCTGTCTAGTCTTGTCTGTCTAGTCTTGTCTGTCTAGTCTTGTCTGTCTAGTCTTGTCTGTCTAGTCTTGTCTGTCTAGTCTTGTCTGTCTAGTCTTGTCTGTCTAGTCTTGTCTGTCTAGTCTTGTCTGTCTAGTCTTGTCTGTCTAGTCTTGTCTGTCTAGTCTTGTCTGTCTAGTCTTGTCTGTCTAGTCTTGTCTGTCTAGTCTTGTCTGTCTAGTCTTGTCTGTCTAGTCTTGTCTGTCTAGTCTTGTCTGTCTAGTCTTGTCTGTCTAGTCTTGTCTGTCTAGTCTTGTCTGTCTAGTCTTGTCTGTCTAGTCTTGTCTGTCTAGTCTTGTCTGTCTAGTCTTGTCTGTCTAGTCTTGTCTGTCTAGTCTTGTCTGTCTAGTCTTGTCTGTCTAGTCTTGTCTGTCTAGTCTTGTCTGTCTAGTCTTGTCTGTCTAGTCTTGTCTGTCTAGTCTTGTCTGTCTAGTCTTGTCTGTCTAGTCTTGTCTGTCTAGTCTTGTCTGTCTAGTCTTGTCTGTCTAGTCTTGTCTGTCTAGTCTTGTCTGTCTAGTCTTGTCTGTCTAGTCTTGTCTGTCTAGTCTTGTCTGTCTAGTCTTGTCTGTCTAGTCTTGTCTGTCTAGTCTTGTCTGTCTAGTCTTGTCTGTCTAGTCTTGTCTGTCTAGTCTTGTCTGTCTAGTCTTGTCTGTCTAGTCTTGTCTGTCTAGTCTTGTCTGTCTAGTCTTGTCTGTCTAGTCTTGTCTGTCTAGTCTTGTCTGTCTAGTCTTGTCTGTCTAGTCTTGTCTGTCTAGTCTTGTCTGTCTAGTCTTGTCTGTCTAGTCTTGTCTGTCTAGTCTTGTCTGTCTAGTCTTGTCTGTCTAGTCTTGTCTGTCTAGTCTTGTCTGTCTAGTCTTGTCTGTCTAGTCTTGTCTGTCTAGTCTTGTCTGTCTAGTCTTGTCTGTCTAGTCTTGTCTGTCTAGTCTTGTCTGTCTAGTCTTGTCTGTCTAGTCTTGTCTGTCTAGTCTTGTCTGTCTAGTCTTGTCTGTCTAGTCTTGTCTGTCTAGTCTTGTCTGTCTAGTCTTGTCTGTCTAGTCTTGTCTGTCTAGTCTTGTCTGTCTAGTCTTGTCTGTCTAGTCTTGTCTGTCTAGTCTTGTCTGTCTAGTCTTGTCTGTCTAGTCTTGTCTGTCTAGTCTTGTCTGTCTAGTCTTGTCTGTCTAGTCTTGTCTGTCTAGTCTTGTCTGTCTAGTCTTGTCTGTCTAGTCTTGTCTGTCTAGTCTTGTCTGTCTAGTCTTGTCTGTCTAGTCTTGTCTGTCTAGTCTTGTCTGTCTAGTCTTGTCTGTCTAGTCTTGTCTGTCTAGTCTTGTCTGTCTAGTCTTGTCTGTCTAGTCTTGTCTGTCTAGTCTTGTCTGTCTAGTCTTGTCTGTCTAGTCTTGTCTGTCTAGTCTTGTCTGTCTAGTCTTGTCTGTCTAGTCTTGTCTGTCTAGTCTTGTCTGTCTAGTCTTGTCTGTCTAGTCTTGTCTGTCTAGTCTTGTCTGTCTAGTCTTGTCTGTCTAGTCTTGTCTGTCTAGTCTTGTCTGTCTAGTCTTGTCTGTCTAGTCTTGTCTGTCTAGTCTTGTCTGTCTAGTCTTGTCTGTCTAGTCTTGTCTGTCTAGTCTTGTCTGTCTAGTCTTGTCTGTCTAGTCTTGTCTGTCTAGTCTTGTCTGTCTAGTCTTGTCTGTCTAGTCTTGTCTAGTCTTGTCTAGTCTTGTCTTGTCTGTCTAGTCTTGTCTGTCTAGTCTTGTCTGTCTAGTCTTGTCTGTCTAGTCTTGTCTGTCTAGTCTTGTCTGTCTAGTCTTGTCTGTCTAGTCTTGTCTGTCTAGTCTTGTCTGTCTAGTCTTGTCTGTCTAGTCTTGTCTGTCTAGTCTTGTCTGTCTAGTCTTGTCTGTCTAGTCTTGTCTGTCTAGTCTTGTCTGTCTAGTCTTGTCTGTCTAGTCTTGTCTGTCTAGTCTTGTCTGTCTAGTCTTGTCTGTCTAGTCTTGTCTGTCTAGTCTTGTCTGTCTAGTCTTGTCTGTCTAGTCTTGTCTGTCTAGTCTTGTCTGTCTAGTCTTGTCTGTCTAGTCTTGTCTGTCTAGTCTTGTCTGTCTAGTCTTGTCTGTCTAGTCTTGTCTGTCTAGTCTTGTCTGTCTAGTCTTGTCTGTCTAGTCTTGTCTGTCTAGTCTTGTCTGTCTAGTCTTGTCTGTCTAGTCTTGTCTGTCTAGTCTTGTCTGTCTAGTCTTGTCTGTCTAGTCTTGTCTGTCTAGTCTTGTCTGTCTAGTCTTGTCTGTCTAGTCTTGTCTGTCTAGTCTTGTCTGTCTAGTCTTGTCTGTCTAGTCTTGTCTGTCTAGTCTTGTCTGTCTAGTCTTGTCTGTCTAGTCTTGTCTGTCTAGTCTTGTCTGTCTAGTCTTGTCTGTCTAGTCTTGTCTGTCTAGTCTTGTCTGTCTAGTCTTGTCTGTCTAGTCTTGTCTGTCTAGTCTTGTCTGTCTAGTCTTGTCTGTCTAGTCTTGTCTGTCTAGTCTTGTCTGTCTAGTCTTGTCTGTCTAGTCTTGTCTGTCTAGTCTTGTCTGTCTAGTCTTGTCTGTCTAGTCTTGTCTGTCTAGTCTTGTCTGTCTAGTCTTGTCTGTCTAGTCTTGTCTGTCTAGTCTTGTCTGTCTAGTCTTGTCTGTCTAGTCTTGTCTGTCTAGTCTTGTCTGTCTAGTCTTGTCTGTCTAGTCTTGTCTGTCTAGTCTTGTCTGTCTAGTCTTGTCTGTCTAGTCTTGTCTGTCTAGTCTTGTCTGTCTAGTCTTGTCTGTCTAGTCTTGTCTGTCTAGTCTTGTCTGTCTAGTCTTGTCTGTCTAGTCTTGTCTGTCTAGTCTTGTCTGTCTAGTCTTGTCTGTCTAGTCTTGTCTGTCTAGTCTTGTCTGTCTAGTCTTGTCTGTCTAGTCTTGTCTGTCTAGTCTTGTCTGTCTAGTCTTGTCTGTCTAGTCTTGTCTGTCTAGTCTTGTCTGTCTAGTCTTGTCTGTCTAGTCTTGTCTGTCTAGTCTTGTCTGTCTAGTCTTGTCTGTCTAGTCTTGTCTGTCTAGTCTTGTCTGTCTAGTCTTGTCTGTCTAGTCTTGTCTGTCTAGTCTTGTCTGTCTAGTCTTGTCTGTCTAGTCTTGTCTGTCTAGTCTTGTCTGTCTAGTCTTGTCTGTCTAGTCTTGTCTGTCTAGTCTTGTCTGTCTAGTCTTGTCTGTCTAGTCTTGTCTGTCTAGTCTTGTCTGTCTAGTCTTGTCTGTCTAGTCTTGTCTGTCTAGTCTTGTCTGTCTAGTCTTGTCTGTCTAGTCTTGTCTGTCTAGTCTTGTCTGTCTAGTCTTGTCTGTCTAGTCTTGTCTGTCTAGTCTTGTCTGTCTAGTCTTGTCTGTCTAGTCTTGTCTGTCTAGTCTTGTCTGTCTAGTCTTGTCTGTCTAGTCTTGTCTGTCTAGTCTTGTCTGTCTAGTCTTGTCTGTCTAGTCTTGTCTGTCTAGTCTTGTCTGTCTAGTCTTGTCTGTCTAGTCTTGTCTGTCTAGTCTTGTCTGTCTAGTCTTGTCTGTCTAGTCTTGTCTGTCTAGTCTTGTCTGTCTAGTCTTGTCTGTCTAGTCTTGTCTGTCTAGTCTTGTCTGTCTAGTCTTGTCTGTCTAGTCTTGTCTGTCTAGTCTTGTCTGTCTAGTCTTGTCTGTCTAGTCTTGTCTGTCTAGTCTTGTCTGTCTAGTCTTGTCTGTCTAGTCTTGTCTGTCTAGTCTTGTCTGTCTAGTCTTGTCTGTCTAGTCTTGTCTGTCTAGTCTTGTCTGTCTAGTCTTGTCTGTCTAGTCTTGTCTGTCTAGTCTTGTCTGTCTAGTCTTGTCTGTCTAGTCTTGTCTGTCTAGTCTTGTCTGTCTAGTCTTGTCTGTCTAGTCTTGTCTGTCTAGTCTTGTCTGTCTAGTCTTGTCTGTCTAGTCTTGTCTGTCTAGTCTTGTCTGTCTAGTCTTGTCTGTCTAGTCTTGTCTGTCTAGTCTTGTCTGTCTAGTCTTGTCTGTCTAGTCTTGTCTGTCTAGTCTTGTCTGTCTAGTCTTGTCTGTCTAGTCTTGTCTGTCTAGTCTTGTCTGTCTAGTCTTGTCTGTCTAGTCTTGTCTGTCTAGTCTTGTCTGTCTAGTCTTGTCTGTCTAGTCTTGTCTGTCTAGTCTTGTCTGTCTAGTCTTGTCTGTCTAGTCTTGTCTGTCTAGTCTTGTCTGTCTAGTCTTGTCTGTCTAGTCTTGTCTGTCTAGTCTTGTCTGTCTAGTCTTGTCTGTCTAGTCTTGTCTGTCTAGTCTTGTCTGTCTAGTCTTGTCTGTCTAGTCTTGTCTGTCTAGTCTTGTCTGTCTAGTCTTGTCTGTCTAGTCTTGTCTGTCTAGTCTTGTCTGTCTAGTCTTGTCTGTCTAGTCTTGTCTGTCTAGTCTTGTCTGTCTAGTCTTGTCTGTCTAGTCTTGTCTGTCTAGTCTTGTCTGTCTAGTCTTGTCTGTCTAGTCTTGTCTGTCTAGTCTTGTCTGTCTAGTCTTGTCTGTCTAGTCTTGTCTGTCTAGTCTTGTCTGTCTAGTCTTGTCTGTCTAGTCTTGTCTGTCTAGTCTTGTCTGTCTAGTCTTGTCTGTCTAGTCTTGTGTCTAGTCTTGTCTGTCTAGTCTTGTCTGTCTAGTCTTGTCTGTCTAGTCTTGTCTGTCTAGTCTTGTCTGTCTAGTCTTGTCTGTCTAGTCTTGTCTGTCTAGTCTTGTCTGTCTAGTCTTGTCTGTCTAGTCTTGTCTGTCTAGTCTTGTCTGTCTAGTCTTGTCTGTCTAGTCTTGTCTGTCTAGTCTTGTCTGTCTAGTCTTGTCTGTCTAGTCTTGTCTGTCTAGTCTTGTCTGTCTAGTCTTGTCTGTCTAGTCTTGTCTGTCTAGTCTTGTCTGTCTAGTCTTGTCTGTCTAGTCTTGTCTGTCTAGTCTTGTCTGTCTAGTCTTGTCTGTCTAGTCTTGTCTGTCTAGTCTTGTCTGTCTAGTCTTGTCTGTCTAGTCTTGTCTGTCTAGTCTTGTCTGTCTAGTCTTGTCTGTCTAGTCTTGTCTGTCTAGTCTTGTCTGTCTAGTCTTGTCTGTCTAGTCTTGTCTGTCTAGTCTTGTCTGTCTAGTCTTGTCTGTCTAGTCTTGTCTGTCTAGTCTTGTCTGTCTAGTCTTGTCTGTCTAGTCTTGTCTGTCTAGTCTTGTCTGTCTAGTCTTGTCTGTCTAGTCTTGTCTGTCTAGTCTTGTCTGTCTAGTCTTGTCTGTCTAGTCTTGTCTGTCTAGTCTTGTCTGTCTAGTCTTGTCTGTCTAGTCTTGTCTGTCTAGTCTTGTCTGTCTAGTCTTGTCTGTCTAGTCTTGTCTGTCTAGTCTTGTCTGTCTAGTCTTGTCTGTCTAGTCTTGTCTGTCTAGTCTTGTCTGTCTAGTCTTGTCTGTCTAGTCTTGTCTGTCTAGTCTTGTCTGTCTAGTCTTGTCTGTCTAGTCTTGTCTGTCTAGTCTTGTCTGTCTAGTCTTGTCTGTCTAGTCTTGTCTGTCTAGTCTTGTCTGTCTAGTCTTGTCTGTCTAGTCTTGTCTGTCTAGTCTTGTCTGTCTAGTCTTGTCTGTCTAGTCTTGTCTGTCTAGTCTTGTCTGTCTAGTCTTGTCTGTCTAGTCTTGTCTGTCTAGTCTTGTCTGTCTAGTCTTGTCTGTCTAGTCTTGTCTGTCTAGTCTTGTCTGTCTAGTCTTGTCTGTCTAGTCTTGTCTGTCTAGTCTTGTCTGTCTAGTCTTGTCTGTCTAGTCTTGTCTGTCTAGTCTTGTCTGTCTAGTCTTGTCTGTCTAGTCTTGTCTGTCTAGTCTTGTCTGTCTAGTCTTGTCTGTCTAGTCTTGTCTGTCTAGTCTTGTCTGTCTAGTCTTGTCTGTCTAGTCTTGTCTGTCTAGTCTTGTCTGTCTAGTCTTGTCTGTCTAGTCTTGTCTGTCTAGTCTTGTCTGTCTAGTCTTGTCTGTCTAGTCTTGTCTGTCTAGTCTTGTCTGTCTAGTCTTGTCTGTCTAGTCTTGTCTGTCTAGTCTTGTCTGTCTAGTCTTGTCTGTCTAGTCTTGTCTGTCTAGTCTTGTCTGTCTAGTCTTGTCTGTCTAGTCTTGTCTGTCTAGTCTTGTCTGTCTAGTCTTGTCTGTCTAGTCTTGTCTGTCTAGTCTTGTCTGTCTAGTCTTGTCTGTCTAGTCTTGTCTGTCTAGTCTTGTCTGTCTAGTCTTGTCTGTCTAGTCTTGTCTGTCTAGTCTTGTCTGTCTAGTCTTGTCTGTCTAGTCTTGTCTGTCTAGTCTTGTCTGTCTAGTCTTGTCTGTCTAGTCTTGTCTGTCTAGTCTTGTCTGTCTAGTCTTGTCTGTCTAGTCTTGTCTGTCTAGTCTTGTCTGTCTAGTCTTGTCTGTCTAGTCTTGTCTGTCTAGTCTTGTCTGTCTAGTCTTGTCTGTCTAGTCTTGTCTGTCTAGTCTTGTCTGTCTAGTCTTGTCTGTCTAGTCTTGTCTGTCTAGTCTTGTCTGTCTAGTCTTGTCTGTCTAGTCTTGTCTGTCTAGTCTTGTCTGTCTAGTCTTGTCTGTCTAGTCTTGTCTGTCTAGTCTTGTCTGTCTAGTCTTGTCTGTCTAGTCTTGTCTGTCTAGTCTTGTCTGTCTAGTCTTGTCTGTCTAGTCTTGTCTGTCTAGTCTTGTCTGTCTAGTCTTGTCTGTCTAGTCTTGTCTGTCTAGTCTTGTCTGTCTAGTCTTGTCTGTCTAGTCTTGTCTGTCTAGTCTTGTCTGTCTAGTCTTGTCTGTCTAGTCTTGTCTGTCTAGTCTTGTCTGTCTAGTCTTGTCTGTCTAGTCTTGTCTGTCTAGTCTTGTCTGTCTAGTCTTGTCTGTCTAGTCTTGTCTGTCTAGTCTTGTCTGTCTAGTCTTGTCTGTCTAGTCTTGTCTGTCTAGTCTTGTCTGTCTAGTCTTGTCTGTCTAGTCTTGTCTGTCTAGTCTTGTCTGTCTAGTCTTGTCTGTCTAGTCTTGTCTGTCTAGTCTTGTCTGTCTAGTCTTGTCTGTCTAGTCTTGTCTGTCTAGTCTTGTCTGTCTAGTCTTGTCTGTCTAGTCTTGTCTGTCTAGTCTTGTCTGTCTAGTCTTGTCTGTCTAGTCTTGTCTGTCTAGTCTTGTCTGTCTAGTCTTGTCTGTCTAGTCTTGTCTGTCTAGTCTTGTCTGTCTAGTCTTGTCTGTCTAGTCTTGTCTGTCTAGTCTTGTCTGTCTAGTCTTGTCTGTCTAGTCTTGTCTGTCTAGTCTTGTCTGTCTAGTCTTGTCTGTCTAGTCTTGTCTGTCTAGTCTTGTCTGTCTAGTCTTGTCTGTCTAGTCTTGTCTGTCTAGTCTTGTCTGTCTAGTCTTGTCTGTCTAGTCTTGTCTGTCTAGTCTTGTCTGTCTAGTCTTGTCTGTCTAGTCTTGTCTGTCTAGTCTTGTCTGTCTAGTCTTGTCTGTCTAGTCTTGTCTGTCTAGTCTTGTCTGTCTAGTCTTGTCTGTCTAGTCTTGTCTGTCTAGTCTTGTCTGTCTAGTCTTGTCTGTCTAGTCTTGTCTGTCTAGTCTTGTCTGTCTAGTCTTGTCTGTCTAGTCTTGTCTGTCTAGTCTTGTCTGTCTAGTCTTGTCTGTCTAGTCTTGTCTGTCTAGTCTTGTCTGTCTAGTCTTGTCTGTCTAGTCTTGTCTGTCTAGTCTTGTCTGTCTAGTCTTGTCTGTCTAGTCTTGTCTGTCTAGTCTTGTCTGTCTAGTCTTGTCTGTCTAGTCTTGTCTGTCTAGTCTTGTCTGTCTAGTCTTGTCTGTCTAGTCTTGTCTGTCTAGTCTTGTCTGTCTAGTCTTGTCTGTCTAGTCTTGTCTGTCTAGTCTTGTCTGTCTAGTCTTGTCTGTCTAGTCTTGTCTGTCTAGTCTTGTCTGTCTAGTCTTGTCTGTCTAGTCTTGTCTGTCTAGTCTTGTCTGTCTAGTCTTGTCTGTCTAGTCTTGTCTGTCTAGTCTTGTCTGTCTAGTCTTGTCTGTCTAGTCTTGTCTGTCTAGTCTTGTCTGTCTAGTCTTGTCTGTCTAGTCTTGTCTGTCTAGTCTTGTCTGTCTAGTCTTGTCTGTCTAGTCTTGTCTGTCTAGTCTTGTCTGTCTAGTCTTGTCTGTCTAGTCTTGTCTGTCTAGTCTTGTCTGTCTAGTCTTGTCTGTCTAGTCTTGTCTGTCTAGTCTTGTCTGTCTAGTCTTGTCTGTCTAGTCTTGTCTGTCTAGTCTTGTCTGTCTAGTCTTGTCTGTCTAGTCTTGTCTGTCTAGTCTTGTCTGTCTAGTCTTGTCTGTCTAGTCTTGTCTGTCTAGTCTTGTCTGTCTAGTCTTGTCTGTCTAGTCTTGTCTGTCTAGTCTTGTCTGTCTAGTCTTGTCTGTCTAGTCTTGTCTGTCTAGTCTTGTCTGTCTAGTCTTGTCTGTCTAGTCTTGTCTGTCTAGTCTTGTCTGTCTAGTCTTGTCTGTCTAGTCTTGTCTGTCTAGTCTTGTCTGTCTAGTCTTGTCTGTCTAGTCTTGTCTGTCTAGTCTTGTCTGTCTAGTCTTGTCTGTCTAGTCTTGTCTGTCTAGTCTTGTCTGTCTAGTCTTGTCTGTCTAGTCTTGTCTGTCTAGTCTTGTCTGTCTAGTCTTGTCTGTCTAGTCTTGTCTGTCTAGTCTTGTCTGTCTAGTCTTGTCTGTCTAGTCTTGTCTGTCTAGTCTTGTCTGTCTAGTCTTGTCTGTCTAGTCTTGTCTGTCTAGTCTTGTCTGTCTAGTCTTGTCTGTCTAGTCTTGTCTGTCTAGTCTTGTCTGTCTAGTCTTGTCTGTCTAGTCTTGTCTGTCTAGTCTTGTCTGTCTAGTCTTGTCTGTCTAGTCTTGTCTGTCTAGTCTTGTCTGTCTAGTCTTGTCTGTCTAGTCTTGTCTGTCTAGTCTTGTCTGTCTAGTCTTGTCTGTCTAGTCTTGTCTGTCTAGTCTTGTCTGTCTAGTCTTGTCTGTCTAGTCTTGTCTGTCTAGTCTTGTCTGTCTAGTCTTGTCTGTCTAGTCTTGTCTGTCTAGTCTTGTCTGTCTAGTCTTGTCTGTCTTGTCTGTCTAGTCTAGTCTAGTCTGTCTAGTCTTGTCTGTCTAGTCTTGTCTGTCTAGTCTTGTCTGTCTAGTCTTGTCTGTCTAGTCTTGTCTGTCTAGTCTTGTCTGTCTAGTCTTGTCTGTCTAGTCTTGTCTGTCTAGTCTTGTCTGTCTAGTCTTGTCTGTCTAGTCTTGTCTGTCTAGTCTTGTCTGTCTAGTCTTGTCTGTCTAGTCTTGTCTGTCTAGTCTTGTCTGTCTAGTCTTGTCTGTCTAGTCTTGTCTGTCTAGTCTTGTCTGTCTAGTCTTGTCTGTCTAGTCTTGTCTGTCTAGTCTTGTCTGTCTAGTCTTGTCTGTCTAGTCTTGTCTGTCTAGTCTTGTCTGTCTAGTCTTGTCTGTCTAGTCTTGTCTGTCTAGTCTTGTCTGTCTAGTCTTGTCTGTCTAGTCTTGTCTGTCTAGTCTTGTCTGTCTAGTCTTGTCTGTCTAGTCTTGTCTGTCTAGTCTTGTCTGTCTAGTCTTGTCTGTCTAGTCTTGTCTGTCTAGTCTTGTCTGTCTAGTCTTGTCTGTCTAGTCTTGTCTGTCTAGTCTTGTCTGTCTAGTCTTGTCTGTCTAGTCTTGTCTGTCTAGTCTTGTCTGTCTAGTCTTGTCTGTCTAGTCTTGTCTGTCTAGTCTTGTCTGTCTAGTCTTGTCTGTCTAGTCTTGTCTGTCTAGTCTTGTCTGTCTAGTCTTGTCTGTCTAGTCTTGTCTGTCTAGTCTTGTCTGTCTAGTCTTGTCTGTCTAGTCCTTGTCTGTCTAGTCTTGTCTGTCTAGTCTTGTCTGTCTAGTCTTGTCTGTCTAGTCTTGTCTGTCTAGTCTTGTCTGTCTAGTCTTGTCTGTCTAGTCTTGTCTGTCTAGTCTTGTCTGTCTAGTCTTGTCTGTCTAGTCTTGTCTGTCTAGTCTTGTCTGTCTAGTCTTGTCTGTCTAGTCTTGTCTGTCTAGTCTTGTCTGTCTAGTCTTGTCTGTCTAGTCTTGTCTGTCTAGTCTTGTCTGTCTAGTCTTGTCTGTCTAGTCTTGTCTGTCTAGTCTTGTCTGTCTAGTCTTGTCTGTCTAGTCTTGTCTGTCTAGTCTTGTCTGTCTAGTCTTGTCTGTCTAGTCTTGTCTGTCTAGTCTTGTCTGTCTAGTCTTGTCTGTCTCTAGTCTTGTCTGTCTAGTCTTGTCTGTCTAGTCTTGTCTGTCTAGTCTTGTCTGTCTAGTCTTGTCTGTCTAGTCTTGTCTGTCTAGTCTTGTCTGTCTAGTCTTGTCTGTCTAGTCTTGTCTGTCTAGTCTTGTCTGTCTAGTCTTGTCTGTCTAGTCTTGTCTGTCTAGTCTTGTCTGTCTAGTCTTGTCTGTCTAGTCTTGTCTGTCTAGTCTTGTCTGTCTAGTCTTGTCTGTCTAGTCTTGTCTGTCTAGTCTTGTCTGTCTAGTCTTGTCTGTCTAGTCTTGTCTGTCTAGTCTTGTCTGTCTAGTCTTGTCTGTCTAGTCTTGTCTGTCTAGTCTTGTCTGTCTAGTCTTGTCTGTCTAGTCTTGTCTGTCTAGTCTTGTCTGTCTAGTCTTGTCTGTCTAGTCTTGTCTGTCTAGTCTTGTCTGTCTAGTCTTGTCTGTCTAGTCTTGTCTGTCTAGTCTTGTCTGTCTAGTCTTGTCTGTCTAGTCTTGTCTGTCTAGTCTTGTCTGTCTAGTCTTGTCTGTCTAGTCTTGTCTGTCTAGTCTTGTCTGTCTAGTCTTGTCTGTCTAGTCTTGTCTGTCTAGTCTTGTCTGTCTAGTCTTGTCTGTCTAGTCTTGTCTGTCTAGTCTTGTCTGTCTAGTCTTGTCTGTCTAGTCTTGTCTGTCTAGTCTTGTCTGTCTAGTCTTGTCTGTCTAGTCTTGTCTGTCTAGTCTTGTCTGTCTAGTCTTGTCTGTCTAGTCTTGTCTGTCTAGTCTTGTCTGTCTAGTCTTGTCTGTCTAGTCTTGTCTGTCTAGTCTTGTCTGTCTAGTCTTGTCTGTCTAGTCTTGTCTGTCTAGTCTTGTCTGTCTAGTCTTGTCTGTCTAGTCTTGTCTGTCTAGTCTTGTCTGTCTAGTCTTGTCTGTCTAGTCTTGTCTGTCTAGTCTTGTCTGTCTAGTCTTGTCTGTCTAGTCTTGTCTGTCTAGTCTTGTCTGTCTAGTCTTGTCTGTCTAGTCTTGTCTGTCTAGTCTTGTCTGTCTAGTCTTGTCTGTCTAGTCTTGTCTGTCTAGTCTTGTCTGTCTAGTCTTGTCTGTCTAGTCTTGTCTGTCTAGTCTTGTCTGTCTAGTCTTGTCTGTCTGGTCTTGTCTGTCTGGTCTTGTCTGTCTGGTCTTGTCTGTCTAGTCTTGTCTGTCTAGTCTTGTCTGTATAGCCTTGTCTGTCTAGTCTTGTCTGTCTAGTCTTGTCTGTCTAGTCTTGTCTGTCTAGTCTTGTCTGTCTAGTCTTGTCTGTCTAGTCTTGTCTGTCTAGTCTTGTCTGTCTAGTATTGTCTGTCTAGTCTTGTCTGTCTAGTCTTGTCTGTCTAGTCTTGTCTGTCTAGTCTTGTCTGTCTAGTCTTGTCTGTCTTGTCTTGTCTGTCTAGTCTTGTCTGTCTAGTCTTGTCTGTCTAGTCTTGTCTGTCTAGTCTTGTCTGTCTAGTCTTGTCTGTCTAGTCTTGTCTGTCTAGTCTTGTCTGTCTAGTCTTGTCTGTCTAGTCTTGTCTGTCTAGTCTTGTCTGTCTAGTCTTGTCTGTCTAGTCTTGTCTGTCTAGTCTTGTCTGTCTAGTCTTGTCTGTCTAGTCTTGTCTGTCTAGTCTTGTCTGTCTAGTCTTGTCTGTCTAGTCTTGTCTGTCTAGTCTTGTCTGTCTAGTCTTGTCTGTCTAGTCTTGTCTGTCTAGTCTTGTCTGTCTAGTCTTGTCTGTCTAGTCTTGTCTGTCTAGTCTTGTCTGTCTAGTCTTGTCTGTCTAGTCTTGTCTGTCTAGTCTTGTCTGTCTAGTCTTGTCTGTCTAGTCTTGTCTGTCTAGTCTTGTCTGTCTAGTCTTGTTTGTCTAGTCTTGTCTGTCTAGTCTTGTCTGTCTAGTCTTGTCTGTGTAGTCTTGTCTGTGTAGTCTTGTCTGTGTAGTCTTGTCTGTCTGGTCTTGTCTGTCTGGTCTTGTCTGTCTGGTCTTGTCTGTCTAGTCTTGTCTGTCTAGTCTTGTCTGTCTAGTCTTGTCTGTCTAGTCTTGTCTGTCTAGTCTTGTCTGTCTAGTCTTGTCTGTCTAGTCTTGTCTGTCTAGTCTTGTCTGTCTAGTCTTGTCTGTCTAGTCTTGTCTGTCTAGTCTTGTCTGTCTAGTCTTGTCTGTCTAGTCTTGTCTGTCTAGTCTTGTCTGTCTAGTCTTGTCTGTCTAGTCTTGTCTGTCTAGTCTTGTCTGTCTAGTCTTGTCTGTCTAGTCTTGTCTGTCTAGTCTTGTCTGTCTAGTCTTGTCTGTCTAGTCTTGTCTGTCTAGTCTTGTCTGTCTAGTCTTGTCTGTCTAGTCTTGTCTGTCTAGTCTTGTCTGTCTAGTCTTGTCTGTCTAGTCTTGTCTGTCTAGTCTTGTCTGTCTAGTCTTGTCTGTCTAGTCTTGTCTGTCTAGTCTTGTCTGTCTAGTCTTGTCTGTCTAGTCTTGTCTGTCTAGTCTTGTCTGTCTAGTCTTGTCTGTCTAGTCTTGTCTGTCTAGTCTTGTCTGTCTAGTCTTGTCTGTCTAGTCTTGTCTGTCTAGTCTTGTCTGTCTAGTCTTGTCTGTCTAGTCTTGTCTGTCTAGTCTTGTCTGTCTAGTCTTGTCTGTCTAGTCTTGTCTGTCTAGTCTTGTCTGTCTAGTCTTGTCTGTCTAGTCTTGTCTGTCTAGTCTTGTCTGTCTAGTCTTGTCTGTCTAGTCTTGTCTGTCTAGTCTTGTCTGTCTAGTCTTGTCTGTCTAGTCTTGTCTGTCTAGTCTTGTCTGTCTAGTCTTGTCTGTCTAGTCTTGTCTGTCTAGTCTTGTCTGTCTAGTCTTGTCTGTCTAGTCTTGTCTGTCTAGTCTTGTCTGTCTAGTCTTGTCTGTCTAGTCTTGTCTGTCTAGTCTTGTCTGTCTAGTCTTGTCTGTCTAGTCTTGTCTGTCTAGTCTTGTCTGTCTAGTCTTGTCTGTCTAGTCTTGTCTGTCTAGTCTTGTCTGTCTAGTCTTGTCTGTCTAGTCTTGTCTGTCTAGTCTTGTCTGTCTAGTCTTGTCTGTCTAGTCTTGTCTGTCTAGTCTTGTCTGTCTAGTCTTGTCTGTCTAGTCTTGTCTGTCTAGTCTTGTCTGTCTAGTCTTGTCTGTCTAGTCTTGTCTGTCTAGTCTTGTCTGTCTAGTCTTGTCTGTCTAGTCTTGTCTGTCTAGTCTTGTCTGTCTAGTCTTGTCTGTCTAGTCTTGTCTGTCTAGTCTTGTCTGTCTAGTCTTGTCTGTCTAGTCTTGTCTGTCTAGTCTTGTCTGTCTAGTCTTGTCTGTCTAGTCTTGTCTGTCTAGTCTTGTCTGTCTAGTCTTGTCTGTCTAGTCTTGTCTGTCTAGTCTTGTCTGTCTAGTCTTGTCTGTCTAGTCTTGTCTGTCTAGTCTTGTCTGTCTAGTCTTGTCTGTCTAGTCTTGTCTGTCTAGTCTTGTCTGTCTAGTCTTGTCTGTCTAGTCTTGTCTGTCTAGTCTTGTCTGTCTAGTCTTGTCTGTCTAGTCTTGTCTGTCTAGTCTTGTCTGTCTAGTCTTGTCTGTCTAGTCTTGTCTGTCTAGTCTTGTCTGTCTAGTCTTGTCTGTCTAGTCTTGTCTGTCTAGTCTTGTCTGTCTAGTCTTGTCTGTCTAGTCTTGTCTGTCTAGTCTTGTCTGTCTAGTCTTGTCTGTCTAGTCTTGTCTGTCTAGTCTTGTCTGTCTAGTCTTGTCTGTCTAGTCTTGTCTGTCTAGTCTTGTCTGTCTAGTCTTGTCTGTCTAGTCTTGTCTGTCTAGTCTTGTCTGTCTAGTCTTGTCTGTCTAGTCTTGTCTGTCTAGTCTTGTCTGTCTAGTCTTGTCTGTCTAGTCTTGTCTGTCTAGTCTTGTCTGTCTAGTCTTGTCTGTCTAGTCTTGTCTGTCTAGTCTTGTCTGTCTAGTCTTGTCTGTCTAGTCTTGTCTGTCTAGTCTTGTCTGTCTAGTCTTGTCTGTCTAGTCTTGTCTGTCTAGTCTTGTCTGTCTAGTCTTGTCTGTCTAGTCTTGTCTGTCTAGTCTTGTTGACTGTTGTCTGTCTAGTCTTGTCTGTCTAGTCTTGTCTGTCTAGTCTTGTCTGTCTAGTCTTGTCTGTCTAGTCTTGTCTGTCTAGTCTTGTCTGTCTAGTCTTGTCTGTCTAGTCTTGTCTGTCTAGTCTTGTCTGTCTAGTCTTGTCTGTCTAGTCTTGTCTGTCTAGTCTTGTCTGTCTAGTCTTGTCTGTCTAGTCTTGTCTGTCTAGTCTTGTCTGTCTAGTCTTGTCTGTCTAGTCTTGTCTGTCTAGTCTTGTCTGTCTAGTCTTGTCTGTCTAGTCTTGTCTGTCTAGTCTTGTCTGTCTAGTCTTGTCTGTCTAGTCTTGTCTGTCTAGTCTTGTCTGTCTAGTCTTGTCTGTCTAGTCTTGTCTGTCTAGTCTTGTCTGTCTAGTCTTGTCTGTCTAGTCTTGTCTGTCTAGTCTTGTCTGTCTAGTCTTGTCTGTCTAGTCTTGTCTGTCTAGTCTTGTCTGTCTAGTCTTGTCTGTCTAGTCTTGTCTGTCTAGTCTTGTCTGTCTAGTCTTGTCTGTCTAGTCTTGTCTGTCTAGTCTTGTCTGTCTAGTCTTGTCTGTCTAGTCTTGTCTGTCTAGTCTTGTCTGTCTAGTCTTGTCTGTCTAGTCTTGTCTGTCTAGTCTTGTCTGTCTAGTCTTGTCTGTCTAGTCTTGTCTGTCTAGTCTTGTCTGTCTAGTCTTGTCTGTCTAGTCTTGTCTGTCTAGTCTTGTCTGTCTAGTCTTGTCTGTCTAGTCTTGTCTGTCTAGTCTTGTCTGTCTAGTCTTGTCTGTCTAGTCTTGTCTGTCTAGTCTTGTCTGTCTAGTCTTGTCTGTCTAGTCTTGTCTGTCTAGTCTTGTCTGTCTAGTCTTGTCTGTCTAGTCTTGTCTGTCTAGTCTTGTCTGTCTAGTCTTGTCTGTCTAGTCTTGTCTGTCTAGTCTTGTCTGTCTAGTCTTGTCTGTCTAGTCTTGTCTGTCTAGTCTTGTCTGTCTAGTCTTGTCTGTCTAGTCTTGTCTGTCTAGTCTTGTCTGTCTAGTCTTGTCTGTCTAGTCTTGTCTGTCTAGTCTTGTCTGTCTAGTCTTGTCTGTCTAGTCTTGTCTGTCTAGTCTTGTCTGTCTAGTCTTGTCTGTCTAGTCTTGTCTGTCTAGTCTTGTCTGTCTAGTCTTGTCTGTCTAGTCTTGTCTGTCTAGTCTTGTCTGTCTAGTCTTGTCTGTCTAGTCTTGTCTGTCTAGTCTTGTCTGTCTAGTCTTGTCTGTCTAGTCTTGTCTGTCTAGTCTTGTCTGTCTAGTCTTGTCTGTCTAGTCTTGTCTGTCTAGTCTTGTCTGTCTAGTCTTGTCTGTCTAGTCTTGTCTGTCTAGTCTTGTCTGTCTAGTCTTGTCTGTCTAGTCTTGTCTGTCTAGTCTTGTCTGTCTAGTCTTGTCTGTCTAGTCTTGTCTGTCTAGTCTTGTCTGTCTAGTCTTGTCTGTCTAGTCTTGTCTGTCTAGTCTTGTCTGTCTAGTCTTGTCTGTCTAGTCTTGTCTGTCTAGTCTTGTCTGTCTAGTCTTGTCTGTCTAGTCTTGTCTGTCTAGTCTTGTCTGTCTAGTCTTGTCTGTCTAGTCTTGTCTGTCTAGTCTTGTCTGTCTAGTCTTGTCTGTCTAGTCTTGTCTGTCTAGTCTTGTCTGTCTAGTCTTGTCTGTCTAGTCTTGTCTGTCTAGTCTTGTCTGTCTAGTCTTGTCTGTCTAGTCTTGTCTGTCTAGTCTTGTCTGTCTAGTCTTGTCTGTCTAGTCTTGTCTGTCTAGTCTTGTCTGTCTAGTCTTGTCTGTCTAGTCTTGTCTGTCTAGTCTTGTCTGTCTAGTCTTGTCTGTCTAGTCTTGTCTGTCTAGTCTTGTAGTCTTGTCTGTCTAGTCTTGTCTGTCTAGTCTTGTCTGTCTAGTCTTGTCTGTCTAGTCTTGTCTGTCTAGTCTTGTCTGTCTAGTCTTGTCTGTCTAGTCTTGTCTGTCTAGTCTTGTCTGTCTAGTCTTGTCTGTCTAGTCTTGTCTGTCTAGTCTTGTCTGTCTAGTCTTGTCTGTCTAGTCTTGTCTGTCTAGTCTTGTCTGTCTAGTCTTGTCTGTCTAGTCTTGTCTGTCTAGTCTTGTCTGTCTAGTCTTGTCTGTCTAGTCTTGTCTGTCTAGTCTTGTCTGTCTAGTCTTGTCTGTCTAGTCTTGTCTGTCTAGTCTTGTCTGTCTAGTCTTGTCTGTCTAGTCTTGTCTGTCTAGTCTTGTCTGTCTAGTCTTGTCTGTCTAGTCTTGTCTGTCTAGTCTTGTCTGTCTAGTCTTGTCTGTCTAGTCTTGTCTGTCTAGTCTTGTCTGTCTAGTCTTGTCTGTCTAGTCTTGTCTGTCTAGTCTTGTCTGTCTAGTCTTGTCTGTCTAGTCTTGTCTGTCTAGTCTTGTCTGTCTAGTCTTGTCTGTCTAGTCTTGTCTGTCTAGTCTTGTCTGTCTAGTCTTGTCTGTCTAGTCTTGTCTGTCTAGTCTTGTCTGTCTAGTCTTGTCTGTCTAGTCTTGTCTGTCTAGTCTTGTCTGTCTAGTCTTGTCTGTCTAGTCTTGTCTGTCTAGTCTTGTCTGTCTAGTCTTGTCTGTCTAGTCTTGTCTGTCTAGTCTTGTCTGTCTAGTCTTGTCTGTCTAGTCTTGTCTGTCTAGTCTTGTCTGTCTAGTCTTGTCTGTCTAGTCTTGTCTGTCTAGTCTTGTCTGTCTAGTCTTGTCTGTCTAGTCTTGTCTGTCTAGTCTTGTCTGTCTAGTCTTGTCTGTCTAGTCTTGTCTGTCTAGTCTTGTCTGTCTAGTCTTGTCTGTCTAGTCTTGTCTGTCTAGTCTTGTCTGTCTAGTCTTGTCTGTCTAGTCTTGTCTGTCTAGTCTTGTCTGTCTAGTCTTGTCTGTCTAGTCTTGTCTGTCTAGTCTTGTCTGTCTAGTCTTGTCTGTCTAGTCTTGTCTGTCTAGTCTTGTCTGTCTAGTCTTGTCTGTCTAGTCTTGTCTGTCTAGTCTTGTCTGTCTAGTCTTGTCTGTCTAGTCTTGTCTGTCTAGTCTTGTCTGTCTAGTCTTGTCTGTCTAGTCTTGTCTGTCTAGTCTTGTCTGTCTAGTCTTGTCTGTCTAGTCTTGTCTGTCTAGTCTTGTCTGTCTAGTCTTGTCTGTCTAGTCTTGTCTGTCTAGTCTTGTCTGTCTAGTCTTGTCTGTCTAGTCTTGTCTGTCTAGTCTTGTCTGTCTAGTCTTGTCTGTCTAGTCTTGTCTGTCTAGTCTTGTCTGTCTAGTCTTGTCTGTCTAGTCTTGTCTGTCTAGTCTTGTCTGTCTAGTCTTGTCTGTCTAGTCTTGTCTGTCTAGTCTTGTCTGTCTAGTCTTGTCTGTCTAGTCTTGTCTGTCTAGTCTTGTCTGTCTATTCTTGTCTGTCTAGTCTTGTCTGTCTAGTCTTGTCTGTCTAGTCTTGTCTGTCTAGTCTTGTCTGCCTAGTCTTGTCTGTCTAGTCTTCT
>OX155909.1:2352629-2475383 GCA_944588485.1 Phosphuga atrata
CTGTCTAGTCTTGTCTGTCTAGTCTTGTCTGTCTAGTCTTGTCTGTCTAGTCTTGTCTGTCTAGTCTTGTCTGTCTAGTCTTGTCTGTCTAGTCTTGTCTGTCTAGTCTTGTCTGTCTAGTCTTGTCTGTCTAGTCTTGTCTGTCTAGTCTTGTCTGTCTAGTCTTGTCTGTCTAGTCTTGTCTGTCTAGTCTTGTCTGTCTAGTCTTGTCTGTCTAGTCTTGTCTGTCTAGTCTTGTCTGTCTAGTCTTGTCTGTCTAGTCTTGTCTGTCTAGTCTTGTCTGTCTAGTCTTGTCTGTCTAGTCTTGTCTGTCTAGTCTTGTCTGTCTAGTCTTGTCTGTCTAGTCTTGTCTGTCTAGTCTTGTCTGTCTAGTCTTGTCTGTCTAGTCTTGTCTGTCTAGTCTTGTCTGTCTAGTCTTGTCTGTCTAGTCTTGTCTGTCTAGTCTTGTCTGTCTAGTCTTGTCTGTCTAGTCTTGTCTGTCTAGTCTTGTCTGTCTAGTCTTGTCTGTCTAGTCTTGTCTGTCTAGTCTTGTCTGTCTAGTCTTGTCTGTCTAGTCTTGTCTGTCTAGTCTTGTCTGTCTAGTCTTGTCTGTCTAGTCTTGTCTGTCTAGTCTTGTCTGTCTAGTCTTGTCTGTCTAGTCTTGTCTGTCTAGTCTTGTCTGTCTAGTCTTGTCTGTCTAGTCTTGTCTGTCTAGTCTTGTCTGTCTAGTCTTGTCTGTCTAGTCTTGTCTGTCTAGTCTTGTCTGTCTAGTCTTGTCTGTCTAGTCTTGTCTGTCTAGTCTTGTCTGTCTAGTCTTGTCTGTCTAGTCTTGTCTGTCTAGTCTTGTCTGTCTAGTCTTGTCTGTCTAGTCTTGTCTGTCTAGTCTTGTCTGTCTAGTCTTGTCTGTCTAGTCTTGTCTGTCTAGTCTTGTCTGTCTAGTCTTGTCTGTCTAGTCTTGTCTGTCTAGTCTTGTCTGTCTAGTCTTGTCTGTCTAGTCTTGTCTGTCTAGTCTTGTCTGTCTAGTCTTGTCTGTCTAGTCTTGTCTGTCTAGTCTTGTCTGTCTAGTCTTGTCTGTCTAGTCTTGTCTGTCTAGTCTTGTCTGTCTAGTCTTGTCTGTCTAGTCTTGTCTGTCTAGTCTAGTCTTGTCTGTCTAGTCTTGTCTGTCTAGTCTTGTCTGTCTAGTCTTGTCTGTCTAGTCTTGTCTGTCTAGTCTTGTCTGTCTAGTCTTGTCTGTCTAGTCTTGTCTGTCTAGTCTTGTCTGTCTAGTCTTGTCTGTCTAGTCTTGTCTGTCTAGTCTTGTCTGTCTAGTCTTGTCTGTCTAGTCTTGTCTGTCTAGTCTTGTCTGTCTAGTCTTGTCTGTCTAGTCTTGTCTGTCTAGTCTTGTCTGTCTAGTCTTGTCTGTCTAGTCTTGTCTGTCTAGTCTTGTCTGTCTAGTCTTGTCTGTCTAGTCTTGTCTGTCTAGTCTTGTCTGTCTAGTCTTGTCTGTCTAGTCTTGTCTGTCTAGTCTTGTCTGTCTAGTCTTGTCTGTCTAGTCTTGTCTGTCTAGTCTTGTCTGTCTAGTCTTGTCTGTCTAGTCTTGTCTGTCTAGTCTTGTCTGTCTAGTCTTGTCTGTCTAGTCTTGTCTGTCTAGTCTTGTCTGTCTAGTCTTGTCTGTCTAGTCTTGTCTGTCTAGTCTTGTCTGTCTAGTCTTGTCTGTCTAGTCTTGTCTGTCTAGTCTTGTCTGTCTAGTCTTGTCTGTCTAGTCTTGTCTGTCTAGTCTTGTCTGTCTAGTCTTGTCTGTCTAGTCTTGTCTGTCTAGTCTTGTCTGTCTAGTCTTGTCTGTCTAGTCTTGTCTGTCTAGTCTTGTCTGTCTAGTCTTGTCTGTCTAGTCTTGTCTGTCTAGTCTTGTCTGTCTAGTCTTGTCTGTCTAGTCTTGTCTGTCTAGTCTTGTCTGTCTAGTCTTGTCTGTCTAGTCTTGTCTGTCTAGTCTTGTCTGTCTAGTCTTGTCTGTCTAGTCTTGTCTGTCTAGTCTTGTCTGTCTAGTCTTGTCTGTCTAGTCTTGTCTGTCTAGTCTTGTCTGTCTAGTCTTGTCTGTCTAGTCTTGTCTGTCTAGTCTTGTCTGTCTAGTCTTGTCTGTCTAGTCTTGTCTGTCTAGTCTTGTCTGTCTAGTCTTGTCTGTCTAGTCTTGTCTGTCTAGTCTTGTCTGTCTAGTCTTGTCTGTCTAGTCTTGTCTGTCTAGTCTTGTCTGTCTAGTCTTGTCTGTCTAGTCTTGTCTGTCTAGTCTTGTCTGTCTAGTCTTGTCTGTCTAGTCTTGTCTGTCTAGTCTTGTCTGTCTAGTCTTGTCTGTCTAGTCTTGTCTGTCTAGTCTTGTCTGTCTAGTCTTGTCTGTCTAGTCTTGTCTGTCTAGTCTTGTCTGTCTAGTCTTGTCTGTCTAGTCTTGTCTGTCTAGTCTTGTCTGTCTAGTCTTGTCTGTCTAGTCTTGTCTGTCTAGTCTTGTCTGTCTAGTCTTGTCTGTCTAGTCTTGTCTGTCTAGTCTTGTCTGTCTAGTCTTGTCTGTCTAGTCTTGTCTGTCTAGTCTTGTCTGTCTAGTCTTGTCTGTCTAGTCTTGTCTGTCTAGTCTTGTCTGTCCAGTCTTGTCTGTCCAGTCTTGTCTGTCTAGTCTTGTCTGTCTAGTCTTGTCTGTCTAGTCTTGTCTGTCTAGTCTTGTCTGTCTAGTCTTGTCTGTCTAGTCTTGTCTGTCTAGTCTTGTCTGTCTAATCTTGTCTGTCTAGTCTTGTCTGTCTATTCTTGTCTGTCTAGTCTTGTCTGTCTAGTCTTGTCTGTCTAGTCTTGTCTGTCTAGTCTTGTCTGTCTAGTCTTGTCTGTCTAGTCTTGTCTGTCTAGTCTTGTCTGTCTAGTCTTGTCTGTCTAGTCTTGTCTGTCTAGTCTTGTCTGTCTAGTCTTGTCTGTCTAGTCTTGTCTGTCTAGTCTTGTCTGTCTAGTCTTGTCTGTCTAGTTTTGTCTGTCTAGTCTTGTCTGTCTAGTTTTGTCTGTCTAGTCTTGTCTGTCTAGTCTAAAAATCAAAATCAAAAATTATTTATTTCATTAATAAAGCTATGTATACATGAAATATAAAAGCTAAATGAAATGTCATAAAGAGATACAAATAATTTGCTATTCTTTCCAGGCATTAGATTGATTCAAATACTCCTCTATGGTATATGGCTCCAAATTATTGATATGTTCGAAGATTTTTTGTTTAAAGGTCCTTATGCCTGTAATTATTTTAAGTTCTTTTGGTAGAGCATTAAACACTTTTATTCCGCTATATTTGGGGCTTCTTTCACTCATCGCCAGTTTGTGATGCGGTGTGTTGTAATATATCTGTTTTTGTCTGGTGTTTTGGGCTGCTAGGTATATATTAAATTTACTTCTGTTTTTAAACATAAAAACAAGTAGATCGTGAATATAAATACCTGCAACTTTTAAGATTTTTGCTTTTCTAAATATCCCTCTACAAGTTTCCCTGTATTTTAGCTTGTAGATTATTCTCATAGCCTGCTTCTGTGCTTTAAATAGGTCCCCGCCATCTTTACCACTTCCCCAGCATATAACTCCGAAATGCAGGTGTGATTGGAAGTTGGCAAAGTAGACTGTCCTTAGGACTTCTAATCCCACATAGCCTTGCAGAATTCTTAGCGCATATATTGCTTTATTTAATTTTGGCAGCACGTTAGCAATATGGGTAGACCAATCTATGATATTATCCACATGTATTCCTATTAGTCTAACGGTTTGTCTTATTTCGAAAATCTCTCCTTCTATATCGAGGTTTTTGGGGTATACTTTTAGACTTCTATTGGTTTTAAAGATGATTATGTTTGTTTTCTTTTTGTTCATGATTAGGCGATTTGTATTGAACCAGTTTTTAATACAAAATATTGCTGACGCTGCGTTACTCTCAATGTCATCGACGGACTGGTTTTCTAGTAAAAGAGTGGTGTCGTCAGCATAATTTATCATTTGGAAGGAATTGTTTAGACATAGATTTGGTAAATCATTTATATAGATAGTAAAAAGAAGAGGTCATAGGATGCTTCCTTGTGGTATCCCCATCTTCACGGTTCTCATGTGTGACCTCGTACTGGCATTTGATGTCTGTATTTTGGTACATTGCGTCCGGTGAGTTAGGTACGATTTGATCCAATTTAAAGGGATTCCTCTGATTCCACATTTCTCCAGTTTTATTGAAAGAATATTATGATCTACCGTATCGTAAGCTTTCGATAGGTCAATCAATAATCCCGATGGAACGGATAGGTTTTCAAGCTGCCTAAAAATATTTGTTATAAACTGGAAACATGCCGTATCTATACTTTTCCTTTTAACAAAGCCGTGTTGGTTATCATTGAGGATATGATGTCGTTGGAGAAAACCTTCTATCCTAGTGCAAAATACCTTCTCAAATATTTTGGTAAAGGATGAGAGGATATTTATGGTTCTATAGTTCTCTAAGTTGTACTTATCTCCGTTTTTGTAGATGGGAATTATTTCTGAGATTTTTAACAGATCTGGAAAGATGCCGCTTGAAATAGAGTTGTTAATTATGAACTTTAATGGTACTGCTATATGTTCAAAAGTATCCTTTATAATATGTATTGGCACCTCATCGTGTCCAGTGCTCTTTTTATTTTTCAGGGCCATAACTATATTATACAATTCATTATCTCTTAGAGGATTCGCAAACATTGAGTAATTGAAATGCGACGTTATATTATATTATCTGGTATGGAGTGTTTGGTAGATTTTTTATTAAAAGTTCGGCATTATCCGTGAAAATGTCGTTAAAATTTCTGGCAACATCTATTGGATTTACATCTGTTTGTATGTGGTACCCCTTCGTTCTTGGTTTTAGTCGTGTTATTTGGTTGACTGCTTCCCAGGTTGTCTTGCTCAAGTTATCCGAAGTTTCTAGTTGGTATGCAATATTTTTTGATTTTTGCTTTCTGATTAGTGAATTATATTCTCTACGCTTGTTATTATATTGTTGTTTAAAGTTACTGTTATATTTACCCAATGTTTGTAAGATTTCCATTTGCCTTCTCATCATGTAAATCTCCTGAATATTATATAAACAATGGGAATTATTTCGGATTTTAGTGGGGATATTAGGGAAGCTTTCATTAAAGTATTTTAAGAAAATGCTCATGAAAGAGTTCCATTGCTTATTGACTTCTGATTCGCCACAATTCCAAACATCGGGCCAGGTTTCTTCCTGTAGTTGCTGTTTAAAATGGGTAACATTCTCTTGATTGAAATGGCGCTGGTATTTGACAGTTGTTTGCTGATTTGTTCTTTCGAATGTGATTAGTTGGGCGTTGTGGTCCGATATGTGATATTCCAGCGTTGTTGTGTGAAATCTCATTCCTTTCCTAACTATGACATTATCAATACAAGAACCTGTCGCAGGGTAACTGGTTTCTTTAAATGTTAGAGTACAATGAAATTGGTCTAGAATAGAGTTAAATTCTCTACTGCTCCTTGTGTTTTTCAACACGTCTATATTAAAATCGCCTGCAATGACGTACATTTTCTTTTCGAGTTCAATCCTGGACAAGAGGTGATGAAGTTTTTCTAGAAAAATATTGTAGGAAGTAAGGGGCGCTCGGTATATAACAATAACAAGTACAGGTTTTGTGTCAAGCCTGGTTTCAATTACTGCACATTCAAAGGTATATTCTACCGCTAATTTATTTATGTCAGCCCTTTCCCTGCACATAATCTCGTCTTGCCTACAATAAATAGCAACACCTCCATGTATTCCCTTTTCCCTACAGTAACTAGCCATTAGGGTAAATTGTTTTAATTTATATATATATATATATATATATATATATATATATATATATATATATATATATATATATATATATATATATATATATATATATATAATTGGTCCTTACTCTTCCAATGTTCTGTGAGTGAAAGGTATCTACAGTATCGATTTTCCTCCAGCATATATTCAATTTTGTCTATTGAGTTCCCTATGGATTGTACATTTAGGTTTATTAAACTAACTGTTAAACGGCACTAATGATATATGTTAGCATTTTCCTTTTTTCGTTGTTCATTTAAAGTATCTGTACGGCTGAGGATGCTCTTAGAAAGGGGTTTAATACGACTAATTTGCAATTCTTGGTTTAAAAATCGGTCCTTCTTCGTCGTGGTCTTGGAAAATTTGTTTGCCATCTTCTGTGCTACGGAAATTAAAACGTTCCTGGAGTATACCTTCTGGCCAGAAAGCATCCTGGTATACTTCTTCTTTCAGATCCGGTTCCACTCCTATCTTGAAACTCTTGTTGTTGATTCTCTGTTAATATTGTTTAATTTCTTCCACAACAAATGTATTTTCATCTTTACCGGTTTTTTTCGCCAAGTATTTTGCAATTATGTCCGAGTTTACGTGATCTAAGGCTCTGGATATGTAAAGCCAAATTTTGGGCTTAGAGTCTCGTCCTATGAAACCACTATTTTTTTAGGCTTCGGGTACCTTTCCGTTTCCTATTGATACTCGGTTCTTCCTCTTATTCTGTGCCATGTTCATATGCCTTTGGTCGTCTAGTTCAGTTTCTGATTGATATATATTGGACTGAGATGATTGCGTAGATTGAGATGTTATGTTTTCGGTCTCCAACGTTATTGTATCCACGGCTGTAGACGGCTCATTGATGCCATTCTGACTGGGTCTTGTTGTGGGATAAGTTTCTGGTTTTCTTTTTTCCCGCTTTTTTACATTCGTTAGCACTTAAATCTTCTCTTTTAGTAATACTACATTTTCTTTTAGCACTTTTAGGTTAACTTTTAGGATCTTATTCTTGTCCTCCATTTCGGCCAAAAGTTTTTTTAGAAACTCATTTTCTTGTATCAGGTTGTTATTTATGTGGTTTGCGGTGTTTCCCCAGTTTTCCACGCTTTTTTCTTGCGGTTCTTGAAATTCGTGATCACATTGACTAGCTCTAGTAGTTCTCACGTTTGATATACATTTTGTGTGAAAAAAATGTTTACATTTTATACAAAATATAAACTCTGTGGCTTTTTTCCCACAAACATTGCATAGTTTTTCGTTTATATCATTTTTTTCGGTCATTCTGATATCGCTATGTGTCGCTGCTGTTTTTTTTTTCTTTTCTTTGTTGATAAAGGTGTAGAAAAAGTTTATCGCACTATTTAAACTTATCGCGCAGGTAGGTTTATATTGTCGAATTCAACCTGTGAAACACGGCACGGCGCGGCGTGGCGAAGACAAAATCACTTTATAAGAAATGTTATCGAGTCAATTTTCAACCAACTAAAAGCACTGATACTTGCAAAACACTAAACAGTCTTATTACTTCCTATATTATGTCCTGAGATATAGATTATTTTCAAAATGAAACTATTTAACAAGGAGCACTCTCTCACACGTCCAACACGGACGACACTCGACTGTGTCTGTTCTCTCGACTGTAACTGTCGAACAGTCTTGTCTGTCTAGTCTTGTCTGTCTAGTCTTGTCTGTCTAGTCTTGTCTGTCTAGTCTTGTCTGTCTAGTCTTGTCTGTCTAGTCTTGTCTGTCTAGTCTTGTCTGTCTAGTCTTGTCTGTCTAGTCTTGTCTGTCTAGTCTTGTCTGTCTAGTCTTGTCTGTCTAGTCTTGTCTGTCTAGTCTTGTCTGTCTAGTCTTGTCTGTCTAGTCTTGTCTGTCTAGTCTTGTCTGTCTAGTCTTGTCTGTCTAGTCTTGTCTGTCTAGTCTTGTCTGTCTAGTCTTGTCTGTCTAGTCTTGTCTGTCTAGTCTTGTCTGTCTAGTCTTGTCTGTCTAGTCTGTCTAGTCTTGTCTGTCTAGTCTTGTCTGTCTAGTCTTGTCTGTCTAGTCTTGTCTGTCTAGTCTTGTCTGTCTAGTCTTGTCTGTCTAGTCTTGTCTGTCTAGTCTTGTCTGTCTAGTCTTGTCTGTCTAGTCTTGTCTGTCTAGTCTTGTCTGTCTAGTCTTGTCTGTCTAGTCTTGTCTGTCTAGTCTTGTCTGTCTAGTCTTGTCTGTCTAGTCTTGTCTGTCTAGTCTTGTCTGTCTAGTCTTGTCTGTCTAGTCTTGTCTGTCTAGTCTTGTCTGTCTAGTCTTGTCTGTCTAGTCTTGTCTGTCTAGTCTTGTCTGTCTAGTCTTGTCTGTCTAGTCTTGTCTGTCTAGTCTTGTCTGTCTAGTCTTGTCTGTCTAGTCTTGTCTGTCTAGTCTTGTCTGTCTAGTCTTGTCTGTCTAGTCTTGTCTGTCTAGTCTTGTCTGTCTAGTCTTGTCTGTCTAGTCTTGTCTGTCTAGTCTTGTCTGTCTAGTCTTGTCTGTCTAGTCTTGTCTGTCTAGTCTTGTCTGTCTAGTCTTGTCTGTCTAGTCTTGTCTGTCTAGTCTTGTCTGTCTAGTCTTGTCTGTCTAGTCTTGTCTGTCTAGTCTTGTCTGTCTAGTCTTGTCTGTCTAGTCTTGTCTGTCTAGTCTTGTCTGTCTAGTCTTGTCTGTCTAGTCTTGTCTGTCTAGTCTTGTCTGTCTAGTCTTGTCTGTCTAGTCTTGTCTGTCTAGTCTTGTCTGTCTAGTCTTGTCTGTCTAGTCTTGTCTGTCTAGTCTTGTCTGTCTAGTCTTGTCTGTCTAGTCTTGTCTGTCTAGTCTTGTCTGTCTAGTCTTGTCTGTCTAGTCTTGTCTGTCTAGTCTTGTCTGTCTAGTCTTGTCTGTCTAGTCTTGTCTGTCTAGTCTTGTCTGTCTAGTCTTGTCTGTCTAGTCTTGTCTGTCTAGTCTTGTCTGTCTAGTCTTGTCTGTCTAGTCTTGTCTGTCTAGTCTTGTCTGTCTAGTCTTGTCTGTCTAGTCTTGTCTGTCTAGTCTTGTCTGTCTAGTCTTGTCTGTCTAGTCTTGTCTGTCTAGTCTTGTCTGTCTAGTCTTGTCTGTCTAGTCTTGTCTGTCTAGTCTTGTCTGTCTAGTCTTGTCTGTCTAGTCTTGTCTGTCTAGTCTTGTCTGTCTAGTCTTGTCTGTCTAGTCTTGTCTGTCTAGTCTTGTCTGTCTAGTCTTGTCTGTCTAGTCTTGTCTGTCTAGTCTTGTCTGTCTAGTCTTGTCTGTCTAGTCTTGTCTGTCTAGTCTTGTCTGTCTAGTCTTGTCTGTCTAGTCTTGTCTGTCTAGTCTTGTCTGTCTAGTCTTGTCTGTCTAGTCTTGTCTGTCTAGTCTTGTCTGTCTAGTCTTGTCTGTCTAGTCTTGTCTGTCTAGTCTTGTCTGTCTAGTCTTGTCTGTCTAGTCTTGTCTGTCTAGTCTTGTCTGTCTAGTCTTGTCTGTCTAGTCTTGTCTGTCTAGTCTTGTCTGTCTAGTCTTGTCTGTCTAGTCTTGTCTGTCTAGTCTTGTCTGTCTAGTCTTGTCTGTCTAGTCTTGTCTGTCTAGTCTTGTCTGTCTAGTCTTGTCTGTCTAGTCTTGTCTGTCTAGTCTTGTCTGTCTAGTCTTGTCTGTCTAGTCTTGTCTGTCTAGTCTTGTCTGTCTAGTCTTGTCTGTCTAGTCTTGTCTGTCTAGTCTTGTCTGTCTAGTCTTGTCTGTCTAGTCTTGTCTGTCTAGTCTTGTCTGTCTAGTCTTGTCTGTCTAGTCTTGTCTGTCTAGTCTTGTCTGTCTAGTCTTGTCTGTCTAGTCTTGTCTGTCTAGTCTTGTCTGTCTAGTCTTGTCTGTCTAGTCTTGTCTGTCTAGTCTTGTCTGTCTAGTCTTGTCTGTCTAGTCTTGTCTGTCTAGTCTTGTCTGTCTAGTCTTGTCTGTCTAGTCTTGTCTGTCTAGTCTTGTCTGTCTAGTCTTGTCTGTCTAGTCTTGTCTGTCTAGTCTTGTCTGTCTAGTCTTGTCTGTCTAGTCTTGTCTGTCTAGTCTTGTCTGTCTAGTCTTGTCTGTCTAGTCTTGTCTGTCTAGTCTTGTCTGTCTAGTCTTGTCTGTCTAGTCTTGTCTGTCTAGTCTTGTCTGTCTAGTCTTGTCTGTCTAGTCTTGTCTGTCTAGTCTTGTCTGTCTAGTCTTGTCTGTCTAGTCTTGTCTGTCTAGTCTTGTCTGTCTAGTCTTGTCTGTCTAGTCTTGTCTGTCTAGTCTTGTCTGTCTAGTCTTGTCTGTCTAGTCTTGTCTGTCTAGTCTTGTCTGTCTAGTCTTGTCTGTCTAGTCTTGTCTGTCTAGTCTTGTCTGTCTAGTCTTGTCTGTCTAGTCTTGTCTGTCTAGTCTTGTCTGTCTAGTCTTGTCTGTCTAGTCTTGTCTGTCTAGTCTTGTCTGTCTAGTCTTGTCTGTCTAGTCTTGTCTGTCTAGTCTTGTCTGTCTAGTCTTGTCTGTCTAGTCTTGTCTGTCTAGTCTTGTCTGTCTAGTCTTGTCTGTCTAGTCTTGTCTGTCTAGTCTTGTCTGTCTAGTCTTGTCTGTCTAGTCTTGTCTGTCTAGTCTTGTCTGTCTAGTCTTGTCTGTCTAGTCTTGTCTGTCTAGTCTTGTCTGTCTAGTCTTGTCTGTCTAGTCTTGTCTGTCTAGTCTTGTCTGTCTAGTCTTGTCTGTCTAGTCTTGTCTGTCTAGTCTTGTCTGTCTAGTCTTGTCTGTCTAGTCTTGTCTGTCTAGTCTTGTCTGTCTAGTCTTGTCTGTCTAGTCTTGTCTGTCTAGTCTTGTCTGTCTAGTCTTGTCTGTCTAGTCTTGTCTGTCTAGTCTTGTCTGTCTAGTCTTGTCTGTCTAGTCTTGTCTGTCTAGTCTTGTCTGTCTAGTCTTGTCTGTCTAGTCTTGTCTGTCTAGTCTTGTCTGTCTAGTCTTGTCTGTCTAGTCTTGTCTGTCTAGTCTTGTCTGTCTAGTCTTGTCTGTCTAGTCTTGTCTGTCTAGTCTTGTCTGTCTAGTCTTGTCTGTCTAGTCTTGTCTGTCTTGTCTTGTCTGTCTAGTCTTGTCTGTCTAGTCTTGTCTGTCTAGTCTTGTCTGTCTACTCTTGTCTGTCTACTCTTGTCTGTCTACTCTTGTCTGTCTACTCTTGTCTGTCTACTCTTGTCTGTCTACTCTTGTCTGTCTACTCTTGTCTGTCTACTCTTGTCTGTCTACTCTTGTCTGTCTACTCTTGTCTGTCTACTCTTGTCTGTCTACTCTTGTCTGTCTACTCTTGTCTGTCTACTCTTGTCTGTCTACTCTTGTCTGTCTACTCTTGTCTGTCTACTCTTGTCTGTCTACTCTTGTCTGTCTAGTCTTGTCTGTCTAGTCTTGTCTGTCTAGTCTTGTCTGTCTAGTCTTGTCTGTCTAGTCTTGTCTGTCTAGTCTTGTCTGTCTAGTCTTGTCTGTCTAGTCTTGTCTGTCTAGTCTTGTCTGTCTAGTCTTGTCTGTCTAGTCTTGTCTGTCTAGTCTTGTCTGTCTAGTTAGTCTTGTCTGTCTAGTCTTGTCTGTCTAGTCTTGTCTGTCTAGTCTTGTCTGCCTAGTCTAGTTTGTCTAGTCTTGTCTGTCTAGTCTTGCCATAGACCACCAACTGTTTGAAGATAATGTATAGTAAATGTAATGAACAAAGGATTGTTCTATCTATAAATAAAACACAACACGCATGTGTTTGTCTAGTCTTGTCTGTCTAGTCTTGTCTGTCTAGTCTTGTCTGTCTAGTCTTGTCTGTCTAGTCTTGTCTGTCTAGTCTTGTCTGTCTAGTCTTGTCTGTCTAGTCTTGTCTGTCTAGTCTTGTCTGTCTAGTCTTGTCTGTCTAGTCTTGTCTGTCTAGTCTTGTCTGTCTAGTCTTGTCTGTCTAGTCTTGTCTGTCTAGTCTTGTCTGTCTAGTCTTGTCTGTCTAGTCTTGTCTGTCTAGTCTTGTCTGTCTAGTCTTGTCTGTCTAGTCTTGTCTGTCTAGTCTTGTCTGTCTAGTCTTGTCTGTCTAGTCTTGTCTGTCTAGTCTTGTCTGTCTTGTCTTGTCTGTCTAGTCTTGTGTGTCTAGTCTTGTCTGTCTAGTCTTGTCTGTCTACTCTTGTCTGTCTACTCTTGTCTGTCTACTCTTGTCTGTCTACTCTTGTCTGTCTACTCTTGTCTGTCGACTCTTGTCTGTCGAGTCTTGTCTGTCTACTCTTGTCTGTCTACTCTTGTCTGTCTACTCTTGTCTGTCTACTCTTGTCTGTCTACTCTTGTCTGTCTAGTCTTGTCTGTCTAGTCTTGTCTGTCTAGTCTTGTCTGTCTAGTCTTGTCTGTCTAGTCTTGTCTGTCTAGTCTTGTCTGTCTAGTCTTGTCTGTCTAGTCTTGTCTGTCTAGTCTTGTCTGTCTAGTCTTGTCTGTCTAGTCTTGTCTGTCTAGTCTTGTCTGTCTAGTCTTGTCTGTCTAGTCTTGTCTGTCTTGTCTTGTCTGTCTAGTCTTGTCTGTCTAGTCTTGTCTGTCTAGTCTTGTCTGTCTACTCTTGTCTGTCTACTCTTGTCTGTCTACTCTTGTCTGTCTACTCTTGTCTGTCTACTCTTGTCTGTCTACTCTTGTCTGTCTACTCTTGTCTGTCTACTCTTGTCTGTCTACTCTTGTCTGTCTACTCTTGTCTGTCTACTCTTGTCTGTCTACTCTTGTCTGTCTAGTCTTGTCTGTCTAGTCTTGTCTGTCTAGTCTTGTCTGTCTAGTCTTGTCTGTCTAGTCTTGTCTGTCTAGTCTTGTCTGTCTAGTCTTGTCTGTCTAGTCTTGTCTGTCTAGTCTTGTCTGTCTAGTCTTGTCTGTCTAGTCTTGTCTGTCTAGTCTTGTCTGTCTAGTCTTGTCTGTCTAGTCTTGTCTGTCTAGTCTTGTCCGTCTAGTCTTGTCTGTCTAGTCTTGTCTGTCTAGTCTTGTCTGTCTAGTCTTGTCTGTCTAGTCTTGTCTGTCTAGTCTTGTCTGTCTAGTCTTGTCTGTCTAGTCTTGTCTGTCTAGTCTTGTCTGTCTAGTCTTGTCTGTCTAGTCTTGTCTGTCTAGTCTTGTCTGTCTAGTCTTGTCTGTCTAGTCTTGTCTGTCTAGTCTTGTCTGTCTAGTCTTGTCTGTCTAGTCTTGTCTGTCTAGTCTTGTCTGTCTAGTCGTGTCTGTCTAGTCTTGTCTGTCTAGTCGTGTCTGTCTAGTCTTGTCTGTCTAGTCTTGTCTGTCTAGTCTTGTCTGTCTAGTCTTGTCTGTCTAGTTAGTCTTGTCTGTCTAGTCTTGTCTGTCTAGTCTTGTCTGTCTAGTCTTGTCTGCCTAGTCTAGTTTGTCTAGTCTTGTCTGTCTAGTCTTGCCATAGACCACCAACTGTTTGAAGATAATGTATAGTAAATGTAATGAACAAAGGATTGTTCTATCTATAAATAAAACACAACACGCATGTGTTTGTCTAGTCTTGTCTGTCTAGTCTTGTCTGTCTAGTCTTGTCTGTCTAGTCTTGTCTGTCTAGTCTTGTCTGTCTAGTCTTGTCTGTCTAGTCTTGTCTGTCTAGTCTTGTCTGTCTAGTCTTGTCTGTCTAGTCTTGTCTGTCTAGTCTTGTCTGTCTAGTCTTGTCTGTCTAGTCTTGTCTGTCTAGTCTTGTCTGTCTAGTCTTGTCTGTCTAGTCTTGTCTGTCTAGTCTTGTCTGTCTAGTCTTGTCTGTCTAGTCTTGTCTGTCTAGTCTTGTCTGTCTAGTCTTGTCTGTCTAGTCTTGTCTGTCTAGTCTTGTCTGTCTAGTCTTGTCTGTCTAGTCTTGTCTGTCTAGTCTTGTCTGTCTAGTCTTGTCTGTCTAGTCTTGTCTGTCTAGTCTTGTCTGTCTAGTCTTGTCTGTCTAGTCTTGTCTGTCTAGTCTTGTCTGTCTAGTCTTGTCTGTCTAGTCTTGTCTGTCTAGTCTTGTCTGTCTAGTCTTGTCTGTCTAGTCTTGTCTGTCTAGTCTTGTCTGTCTAGTCTTGTCTGTCTAGTCTTGTCTGTCTAGTCTTGTCTGTCTAGTCTTGTCTGTCTAGTCTTGTCTGTCTAGTCTTGTCTGTCTAGTCTTGTCTGTCTAGTCTTGTCTGTCTAGTCTTGTCTGTCTAGTCTTGTCTGTCTAGTCTTGTCTGTCTAGTCTTGTCTGTCTAGTCTTGTCTGTCTAGTCTTGTCTGTCTAGTCTTGTCTGTCTAGTCTTGTCTGTCTAGTCTTGTCTGTCTAGTCTTGTCTGTCTAGTCTTGTCTGTCTAGTCTTGTCTGTCTAGTCTTGTCTGTCTAGTCTTGTCTGTCTAGTCTTGTCTGTCTAGTCTTGTCTGTCTAGTCTTGTCTGTCTAGTCTTGTCTGTCTAGTCTTGTCTGTCTAGTCTTGTCTGTCTAGTCTTGTCTGTCTAGTCTTGTCTGTCTAGTCTTGTCTGTCTAGTCTTGTCTGTCTAGTCTTGTCTGTCTAGTCTTGTCTGTCTAGTCTTGTCTGTCTAGTCTTGTCTGTCTAGTCTTGTCTGTCTAGTCTTGTCTGTCTAGTCTTGTCTGTCTAGTCTTGTCTGTCTAGTCTTGTCTGTCTAGTCTTGTCTGTCTAGTCTTGTCTGTCTAGTCTTGTCTGTCTAGTCTTGTCTGTCTAGTCTTGTCTGTCTAGTCCTGTCTGTCTAGTCTTGTCTGTCTAGTCTTGTCTGAATAGTCTTGTCTGCCTAGTCTAGTTTGTCAAGTCTTGTCTGTCTAGTCTTGCCATAGACCACCAGCTGTTTGAAGATAATGTATAGCAAATGTAATGAACAAAGGATTGTTCTATCTATAAATAAAACACAACACGCATGTGTTTTATTTATGGATATATTATAGATAGAAGAATTAAATTGTGTTAATTTTTTTTATGGAAATTTTGCAAGTAGGTATAAGTATAGTATAGTAGAATTATATCATTTTAATGCGATTTTTGTGGCTGCATACTCTACTAACTTCTGAATCATTGGTGCAGTGCTGCTCAAAGTCAAATGCATGTCCTCACTGGCATCCCACCAATTTCGTTGCTTATTTTTAATTATCAAAAGCACCGAGAACCCCTGCTCCCATAGATATGTTGAGGAAGCAAAGTTAGATAACGTATAGCCATTTCTCGAATTTTGTTGAAAGAAATTCTCTTCCCGTCTCGATGTATCTTTTGAGTTACTATCGTGTGTCATGAGAGTGCCGTGAGACCCGTGATCACTTACTGGGCAGTTGCGTGGTGAAGTAGAATCGAGCTGGCTTCTATGAGGAAGCAGCTTGAGAACAAGCACGGGGGCGTGGGGTCGTGCTGGATCTGACTCTCTGCCAAGATCCCTGGCTGAAAGCACAAAAAAAAGACGAAATGGTATGCAAATCCCATTTAGAGAAAAACTACACAGCAATGTCTAGTACTAAAGCCAATTTGAGCGAAGAATCCTCAGAATATAACATAGAACAAAATGCTTTCAAGTGGTACACAGATGGTTCGAAGACAAATGAAGGTACTGGTGCAGGAGTGTTTGGATCTCGTACCAAATACTTCGAATCCATGGGAACAATCCCAAGTATCTCCCAAGCAGAGGCACAATTTGACCTCGACAGGAATTATCGCAAAAAACGAATTGCTATCCTGTCAGACAGCCAAGCAGCCATGCCAAGGTCAGCTCAAACGCCATCAGATCCAAACTGGTATGGAACAGTGTGGGAAAGCTAAACAAGCTTGCACACTGGTATAGATAGAAATGAAGTAGCTAAGCAAGGGATCCAGTAATCCCTTTATAGGTCCGGCACCGGCACAAATTCTTGTCTGAAACTAAACAGGAACAAGCTTAGAATTCTGACAGGAGTCCTGACGGGACACTGCAGACTTAGAAAACACTTCAAATCCCTACGCCTAGAGGAAGATTACAGTTGCAGATTCTGTGGTTCAGCAAACGAAACCCCATACATCTGCTCAAGGACTGTGTTTGTACCACTCCTCCGCAAGAGACAAATGTATCCTAAGGCCCACTGCTTGTACGCAGAGGAGTTGCAGTCCTTGAATCCCACCCAGATCCTGAAATTCTTAAAGGAATCAGGACTAGAGAAGGCGCTCTAAATGAGTAAGTATACCAACGTTTAGAGGAAGTTGGTGGGTTACAATAGATTTATGAAAGTACAAGTTGTCACCACAATCTACAGTCCTTAGATTATCTTAGGTCCTTTTTATTTTATAGAGAATATATTTATTGTTTTTATTGGCTATCGACCATGAGTTCCTTCTGCCCGTTTTTTTTTTAATTTCATTAGTACACATACAGATTTTCAAAGTGTTTATTTTTTTTTACGATTTATATTATATTTGATAATAAAAAATCAACATATATTATTTTGTCATTTTTAAAATGAACATGAAATAAATAATTTAGTTTTCTATTACCTATTTTAATATTTAGAAAACGCTTCATAAGAGTTTACCTTTAATTCCGCGAATTAAAGAATTCGAATTTTATATTTCATTTTTATGCAAGAGTATTTTATTAATGAAATTTGGATAGAGGCGCAGACTTTCGTAGATGAAACATTGTGAATATACATGGAAGAAAATACGATTAATTTTGTTTTTTATTCATAAAAATACCATTTATTGGAGATTGACCACAGTAGTCAGGGACACCAAGTGTAATGTGATAAATTGTCTGAGGGCGTAACAAGCTCGAACCATAAAGTGACCACACGTCCCGATTTTGGCGGGACAGTCCCGCTTTTTGGAGTCCTGCGTCCCGCCTTTTTTTAAAAATGTCCCGCTTTTTAGAAAATATCTGGATTTATTATATTAAATGTACTGTAATATATAATATAAGATTTTTCCACATATTCCCATAAAATTTCCTTTTTTAATGTCAACCAATGAAATTTTTTAATATCCTCCAATTCATCTGTCCATTCTTCAAGATATTTCAAGCAGTTATTATAAAAATTTCTAACTTCTTTCAGAAATTCCGGTCGTTTAATCCGGCACCTTGTTCTGAAATTTTCATTGGGTGACATTAAAAAAGGATTTTATGGGAATACGTGTAAAAATCATTTGAATATATTAATGTAGTGTTATTGGTAAAAAGATACGTTACTGATGAAAAAATTAAATGCTACTGGTCTGCAAATGTGGAAACAGATCAAAAAATGGACGGAGTTATTGCTTCATTTTAAACAGAATAATATTTCAGTTATTTTCACTATCATCATTAAAATATGGACACAATCATTAAAATATGGACAATTCAAAAAATGCAGTTGAACATTAAACTTTAAAATCTATATTAAGCTTAAAAAATAATTTGACCAATTCATGTGAGAAATTTCACATTAAAAAACTAAAATTACCGGGAAAGAAAATCATATTTTTTTAAAATAAAATATTTATAATAATTAAAAAGCATAATATTCAATTTATTGTTTATTACAAATATTTTTATAGTTACCAATAATCAATAATAAATACATTTTTATATATTTATAGACAAGTACCATATATATGCATGTATACAATAATAGATAATAGTTTTTGATACAAGTGTGTGAACCAGGGATTTTGTGCATGAGTTTAAAGCACGAGCCAAAGGCGAGTGGTTTAATCGCAAAGAGTAGTTTTAATCTAGATTAGGTTATGGTTAGGTTATGTTATATTAGATAAATATATATAAATATATAAATACCAGATAAATACAGATTGAGAGACCGAGACTTACTACTAATTCTCATTTCATCCCATTTGTCCCGCTATGTGTCAATGAAAATGTGGTCACTTTACGGAACCATCTAAATATTAAAACTTTATATAATACATACTATGACTAAATTCTTGGCGATACTAGTAGTAGTGAATATTTATTGGAACAATAAATATTCAAATATTTAATAATAATATTGGCGAATATGTTCTGCAGTCAGATTCAGCAAAGCTTTTAATAAAAGTTCGAACTATGATTTGCCTTCAAGCCGTCTCATAACAACATACCTTTACATATTATATATATATATATATATATATATATATATATATATATATATATATATATATATATATATATATTATTACTATTACTATCGTAAATTCCCTTTAAAGAGAGCGTGTAAACTTGAACAAAAATCATAACAACTCAGTCATACGGCGACGTTCTTCCCAAATCCTCTTCATTCGTGCACTATGTTCTTTCTTCCGTTCGTCCGTCCACTTTTTTCCTGATATCTTTGGGAGCAGTTTTTTATCAAATTTATGGTGCATTATGGTGTTTCTAAATATAACCCGATCATTCATGTCGTGTATCGTGATGTTTAGCTGCTTGAGGTCTTCTTCAGTTTCCTGTATCCATTTGGACCTATTTTTACTGTTGAAGGTAATTTTGAAAATTTGTTATTTGTTTCGTAATTCTGTTCTGGTCCATTCTGTACATGTGATCAAAAAATTTAGCTCGCCTCTTTCTGAAAGTGTCAGTGATAGGTTCTACGGTTTTATACATTTCTGACGATGGTCTCTTAATCCATATTCCCTCCATATTCACCGGGCCCAAAAAGTTTTCGGAGAATTTTACGTTCTTGTTTCTCTATTTCTTTGATTTTTGAGTGGCCATGAATTAGTGTTGTTTCTGCGGCATACAGTGCTTCAGGAAGAACGACTGTATTGTAGTGTTGTAGTTTTGCATTAAGAGATATTGATTTTTTGTTATAATGATTCCAAGTAAGTCGGTAGGCTCTCTGTAATTTTTTTACTCGTTCTTGATTTGCTATTATATTTAGGCCGGACGGTTGGATGCTTTCTCCTAAGTATTTAAACTTGGAAACTCTGGATACAGAACCATAACGTGTCTTGATGGGTAGATTGTCGGACGGGGATCGTTCTATATACTGTATTTTTTAATAAGATATCAGGAGACCAGCTTTTTGTGAAATTTCGTGTAATTTTTCAAGTGCATGCTTTGCTGCTTCTCTGGTGTTCGATAATATTGCAGGATCATCAGCAAACGCCAAACATTTGATATTAGCTCTATAATCTCTTCTCTTTCCAATGTGTATTCCCTCAATCTCTATTTCCCAAGTTCTGATTATTTTTTCCAGGACCATATTAAAAAGGATGGATGAAAGTTCATCTCCCTGTCGAACACCCATATGTATTTCAAAAGGTTGAAAAATTGCTCCACCAAACTTAACCCTTGATGTAGTATTAATGATAATTTGTTGAATTAATGCCCTGGTTTTCCTATCAACTTTGAATTCCTCCAGAATGCCGAAGAGAGTTGGTCTGTCGACGGAGTCGTAAGCTTTTTTGAAATCAACAAAGGTAACCAAGGTGTTTCTACAAGATCGTATTTGTAAGATTGTCTTCAGATTCCAAATTTGTTCCGTGCATGAGCGCCTCTTACGGAAACCTGCCTGATATTCTCCCATCTGTGGGTCTACTTGAGGTTCAAGTCTATTCAAAAGAGCTTTCGAAAGAATTTTGTATGTTACTTTTAGAAGTGAAATGCCTCTATAATTGTTCGGGTCCATTTTATCACCTTTTTTATGAAGCGGGTGTATAAGTGCACATTTCCATTCTGGGGGGATTTGTTCAGTGACCCAAATATCACATATTATATTGTGTATTCTGCGAATGAGGTTGTCGTCAGCCAGTTTCCATAACTCGGCAATGATTCCATCTTCCCCAGGGGCTTTGTCGTTTTTCAATGAATGAATGATGTCAGTTATCTCCTGGAAGGAAGGCGGCACGGAATCTGGATAGGATTCAGATTGTTCAAAAATAAACTTGCTGGATAGGGGGTCACAGTTGAGAAGATTGTTGGAAGTACTCAGCTAAAATTTGACAATTCGCATTGGTGTTTGTCTCCATTGAACCATCAGATCGACGAAAGCATAGGCTGGATGGTCGATATCCTGTCATGTTCTCTTTAAAAATTCTGTAAAAACTCCTAGTATTATTCTTTGTAAATTCTTGTTCTATTTCCTCCAGTCTTGTTTTTCATAGCTACGTCTTTCTTTTCTAATTAGTTTTGATGATTGTTTCCGAATGTACAGGAACTCCTGCCATTTGTCTGGCGTTTTGTTGCTATGAATTTTTTTCCAAGCGTTAAGTCTGTCTTCTATTGCTTGGTCGCATACACTGTTCCACCATCTGTGCTTACGTTTACGTGGGGGCTGGCCTATCCTCATTGCGTTCCTGAGAACATCCGATAATTCTGTCCAGTTTAACGAGTTTGTTTCGTTGATTCCTTGCAAAATACTGTCGCTGTTTATTTTTAAATATTCAGGGTCAGGCTTAAAAATTCGTGGTTGTCGTGGTCTTCTCCTGTTGGGTTGGAGTTTAATTTTAATTTGTAACAAGTAGTGATCAGAATCGTAGAAACCTTTCCTTATAATATATATAGTTTTGCCATAGGAACAACAAACAGAGATCGTTTAATAATGACACTCCATTTGATTTACATTGGACTTTTACGCACGATTTGGATACTTTTTTGATTTGGAAGGATGGCATCCTTCACATACAATAAATTACTTATTAATGTGTTCATTTTGGTGTGCAAGTAGATAAAAGATATTAAAACAAACAATTTATTGATTCAATTAGTGGAGAATGTAAACATAATTTTTTATAGGTTGCGTAAGAGTATTCGAATCAGCTAATATGACGGAATATTCATGTATTTTAAAATACATATTTAAAAGCAAAACATATATATATATATATATATATATATATATATATATATATATATATATATATATAATTATATATATATATATATATATATATATATATATAATATATATATATATATATATATATATATATATATATATATATATATATATATATATATATATATATATATATATATATATATATATATATATATATATATATATATATATATATATATATATATATATATATATATACACAGGGTATCCCAACGAAAATTTGACCCCCCCTATAATTGGAAAACCGAATAATATTTCAAAATTCGCCGAACAAGATTCGCCGTCGATTTATGTTCTTGGGGGGAGCTTTTTTGACAGTCAAGCCAACTGGATGTGTTCATCCCCCTAATGCCTAGCAACCCCAACTTAAAAATTTCAAATGCAACTACCCCACTTGTGGCACATCATTTTAAAGTTCTTTTCATTGCGAATACAGCGACGTACCGTTTTTAGAAATCGGTTGAGACTACTACACATGACCGCATTATCTAATTGTTATTGATGTGTCTATCAGTTTACAAAAAAGTCAGAAATGAAATAAAAAAGCTGAAGCAAATAATAAATCAGATTTATTTGATGAATTGCTCAATGAATGACCCCCGTTAACTTCCAAACAATAATACAGTCTGTTTTCAAATTCTGTTCGAACATTATTAAAGACATCCGTAGTTATTAATCGGCATTCTTCTACAATTCTCTGACGTAGCACTTGCAATGTTTCCGGCTGAATGGCGTACACTCGTGATTTTAAATGACCCCACAGAAAAAAGTCCAAAGGGGACAGATCCGGAGATCTTGGTGGCCATTCGACGGGACCTCTTCTGCCAATCCAATGCCCCGGGAAATGGTCATCCAAAAATTGTCGCACAGCAGCAGCATAGTGCGGGGGCGCACCATCTTGTTGGAAAGTTATTTCATTTTCTAGTAAATTGTCGTCACTTTCTAAAATCTCTGTTATCCTAGGATCAATTGTACTTTCCAATAATTCTAGATAGGTGTTTCCATCGAGATTACCTTGGATGAAAAATGGCCCAACAAGATGGTCGTCCAAAATGCCTGCCCAAACATTCAATTTTTGAGGTGTCTGAGTTTGAAATTGCCTGATTAAATGCGGATTAGTATCACTCCAATAACGACAATTGTGTCTATTCACTTCGCCATTCAACATAAATGTGCATTCGTCGGAGAAACATGTATTGTAGAGAAGATATGGATTCAGTAGAAGTTGTTCACTAAAGTATTCGCAAAATTGGTTAAGGCGATCAAAGTCATCTTCATGTAACTCTTGAACCAGCGTCATCTTAAATGGATGAAACTTGTGTTTTTTCAAAATTCGATGAACACTGGAACGGGATGCGCCAGAAGCTTGAGACACAGTTGTAATCGATTGCTTATTATCCATCTGTACATGACCCAAAACTGCCACTTCAACTGCTTCATTTCGAACTGGCCCAATTACTTCACGTTTTTTGTTTAAAAGCGAACCTGTTGCAACAAATTTGTCAATCAGGTGTTTAACGTACTAGGTGGTTTACATTTTTTTCAGGATGATTGGCATTAAAAATTCGTGCTGTAGCTTTAGCGCAATCGTGATTTCGATAATAAATTGCAACAATTTCTACTCTTTCCGCGATAGAATAAACCATTTCGAACACAAGTTAATACTTTCAATAACGGCTGAAACTAACGATTTCTTGGTCACAAGCAAACAACACCGACTTTTTTTGTAGTACTGATTTTTTGTTATTTTGAAAAGGTCTGAATTCTTATAAACTAAAGTATCTTCTACTAATAACTATTTTACTATCTAGTTTTATTTGCTTCAGCTTTTTATTTCATTTCTGACTTTTTTGGATGAAAAATGTCTGTAAACTGATAGACACATCAATAACAATTAGGTAATGCGGTCATGTGTAGTAGATGAAAAACTTATTAGTGGTGGGCATTTGTGTAGAAATTACTAAAGTAAATGGTTTGTCATCTTTTCGTTTGTAACCAATAATTCTATCAAATCTCAACCGATTTCTAAAAACGGTACGTCACTGTATTCGCAATGAAAAGGGCTTTAAAATGATGTGCCACAAGTGGGGTAGTTGCATTTGAAATTTTTAAGTTGGGGTTGCTAGGCATTAGGGGGATGAACATATCGAGTTGGCTTGACTGTCAAAAAAGCTCCCCCCAAGAACAAAAATCGACTGGTCTCGGCGATTTTTGAAATATTATTCGGTTTTCTAAATTTTCGTTGGGATACCCTGTATATATATATGCTACGCACGTTATCCGAATTTTACTTTTTAGTAACTTTCATATCTTGTATATATATATATATATATATATATATATATATATATATATATATATATATATATTATACTATATATGTTTTGCTTTTAAATATGTATTTTAAAATACATGAATATTCCGTCATATTAGCTGATTCGAATACTCTTACGCAACCTATAAATTTTTTTTTTCTTTTTTTTCTTTCTCCACTAAATGTATCAATAAATTGTTTGTTTTAATATCTTTTATCTACTTGCTCACCAAAATGAACACATTAATAAGTAATTTATTGTATGTGAAGGATGCCATTATTATAATCGTGTGTAAAAGTATCCAAATCGTGGGTAAAAGTCCAATGTAAATCAAATGGAGTATCATTATTAAACGATCTCTGTTTGTTGTTCCTATGGCAAAACTCAATGGTGTCATCAACTCAATGCAAAATAGTTTTCTAACGTATATTAAAATTGAATTAAATTTTCTTATTTTGAATCAAGAAGTCTCGGCCTCTCAGTCTGGATGTATGGTTCTTATTTCAGCCGTTTTTCATCCACTCCTGGACATAGGCCTCTCCGCTTCTCTTCCACGTCTGCCGATCTTGTGCCTTCTGGTACCACCTGCTACCTGCGGCGAATTTTATGTTATCTAGCCACCTTCTTTGCGGTCGGCCTCTACTTTTAGTTGTTCTTGGACGCCAATGTGTGGTTTTTAGCGTCCATTTGTCATTATTCTGCCTTGCAACATGACCTACCCAGCTCCATTTTAACTTGGCTCTACTATGTCGGTTACTCTTAACCTCTCTCTCTCTGTTTCGTTCCTGATTCTGTCGTTCAGTGATATTCCCAGCATCGGGCGTTCCATATCCCTTTGTGTCGTTCTTAGTCAGTTGGAAGTGTTTTTTTCTGAGGCTCATTGTTTCGAAGCCGTACGTCGCTACATGTAGAACGAACATGTTGTATACTTTGCTCTTGAGATTTATTGGAATGTTCTCGTTTTCTAAGATGTACCTGAGTTTGCCAAACGGTGAAAGTCCGATTCGCTTGGTGACTTCGGCCGTCTGGTTCCCATTCCCTAACATCATGTGTGCCCAAGATAGGTATATTGTTGCAGGCACTCGATGATATTGTAGTCTATGCAAATGTGGGGGTCGCAAGGGCTCATAATCTTGGTCTTGCTTAGGTTCATTTTAAGCCCAATGCTTCTTGGCCCTGATTAAGTTGTTGTAGCATTCCCTCTAGTTCATCAGGGTCGCTTGAGGTGACAACTATATCGTCAGCGAAACGAAGGGACTGAGGAATGTTCCATTGATCTTTATACCTTTCTCTTACCATCTTAGTCGTTTGAAAGCGTCTTTTAGGCATAGGGTGAACAGTTTGGGTGAGATTGTATACTTGACGTACTCCTCTCTTTATATTTATTGTTGGTGGTGAGTCCTTCCTCGATCTTGACGTGTAGTGTAGCTCTCTTATAGGTATTTTCGATTATGGCGGTATTTCTTGAATCCACTCTTGCATTTCTCATTGCTTTTAGGATTGACCAAGATTTATTCTCAACTGAATCGAATGCTTTATGGTAATCGACGAACGCTAGTTGACTTTCTCGATTAGATTCCGTCGTGTTTGTAGGTGATCGGTAGTGCTGAACCCTCTGCGGAATCTTGCTTGGTCCACTGGCTGATATAAATCCAATTTCTCTGTAGATCAGCTGCAGATGATTTTTGTGAACAGCTTGTAGAGGTGTGGTAGCACGCTAATCGGGCGATAGTTTTCGATATTGGTAGTGTCTCCCTTTTTGAACAGAACTTCTGCGTCACACCATTCGGTTGGGATTTGTCCGTCTCGCAGGCCTTTGTTCAGCAGTACCTGGACTGCGTTTTCCAAACTGCTTCCGCCCAGTTTTAACATTTCAGTTGTCATTTGGTCTTCTCCCGGACATTTGCCATTTTTAATTTTCTTAAGAGCACCTCTTATTTCTTGGACAGAGCTAGGGAAATATAATTTGCATATTTGTAATCATCAGCAAAAATGCTTTTATAAACGTTTTTAAATTTTGCTGTAACCCAAAAAATAACGATTTTGACAAGTTCGATTTTCTCGCATTTTGTCGTTTCCGCGGTCTAGACTCCCAGTGTCGATGGTATTCCTTAATTGAAAGCTTCCTAGGGAATATTATATATTTACTTTTCCGACTGATTTTGGGACGCTGAATCGAATGGTGACTCTGTGGTGAGCCGTTCAAAAGGTATGATTCAAATAGTCTGAAATGCGAGATGGTGTACAGCGAAAAAATAGATAAAATTTGTTTATTTGTAACTTTAAAGCGCAATAAACTGGAAAACCGTTTTCAATACTTCATTTTGCTTCGAGTAACCAAAAAAAAAAATCACCAGAAAATTTTCCAAAAAAATTTTCAACAAAAATCATGAATCGATCAAAAAATCATTTTGTTGGAAAAATATTGCTTCTTTTAAATTAAGCTTTTTCGGGTTTTTTTTTCGATTTTTTCGAGAAAGGTAAAAGGCAGCGAAATCATTTTCCGCACACTGGAACTCCACAAGACGCACAAGTTGATGTGTAAATTGTCCGGAAAGATTCAATAATTCGTCGAGAAATTTCAAACTTGAAATTTACCCGATTCTCGATTTGCTAAGTAGTAATGTCCCGGAAACGCTTGCAGATAATCAAAAACGGATTCGGCATTGTTTTCAGAAGGACATTTTCCTATTAATACACTAAGAATGTCCGCGGGAAATTCACGACTTTCCGAGACCTCTACTCTATAGTCAGCATTTTTGCTGCTGAAAATTCCGAACTTAAAAATGTCTTCAATTCTTGCACGACATAGTTAACGGAAAGAGCTATGGAAATAAAATTTGCATGTCTGTAATCAGCAGCAAAAATGCTTTCATAAACGTTTTTAAATTTTACTGTAACTCAAAAAATAACGATTTTGACAAAATCGATTTTCTCGCATTTAGTCGTTTCCGCGTCTCGGCTCCCCGTGTCGATGGTAATTCTTAACTGACAGCTTCCTAGGGAATATTATATACGTTTTCCGACTAGTTTTGGGACGCTGAATCTATTGGTGGAGACTAGAAGTCTCTGTGGTGAGCATCACAGTGTTCGGAACAGCTCTATAAGAGCATTTTAACCTTTTGGAGTAAACTATCCAACAATGTGGGACCGAATTTTCTTTACATTTTATGAAATAATGATGAAATAAAGCTAGAAGATATTAATATTTATGGTAAATGATATTTTTTATGAAGAAATATGATCAGTTAAACTCATTAGAAAAAACTATTGTAATTGAAGCATATATTTTGATTAGCCGCGGCCACGAAATGAAAACTATCAAGCTTTATGGGACAGCGGGAGTAATATTTATATATCATAAAAAAATATCGTTTTTGTGATAAGAAAAAAAAATAACGAAATTATTTTCAAACAACCAAAAATGATTAATTGTTTTACAAAAAAATTGGAATGAAACGTATGTTGCTGGACTTTTGAATTAAATTAAAAAATAAATGCTGTAAATAAAATGGCTGTGTGTCTAAAATTCATAAATCAGAGACCTAAAGCAGCGCAAGATCGCATAAAATCTCTTTTCTGTAGCAATGCTTCAGGCGATTTGATTATGAAATCATTGCTTATTAACAAATTAAAAATACCACGCTCATTTAAACGAATAAATATCAACCATCTTCCTGTTTATTAGAAGGCCAATCAGAATGCGTGGAAGACTGCCGCAATGTTTAATCAATGGCTTCGTGAATGTTTTATCCCACTTGCTTTTAAAGTAACGTGAGTTCCAAAACTCTTGGAATCCACTACTGCCATGAATTTGAAGAGGCAGGTCATTTCTTAATTCACACACGTAGAATTAAACAAATTATCAAATGTCAAGTAGCTGTCAGTTGTTAAAGTAAATTGATGATAACCATGAATTACAATTAAGTTTTGATCTAGAAGTAAATTTATTTATAAAACTATTAGATTCCACAAACTAAAATAGCACGATGTCCGATGCTACTAGAGAAAAAACAATAAATTGATCGCTTCCAAAGTGTGAAATACACCCAAAATTATATTATATTTATAATATTTAAATTAATAAAAATAAAATAGCTCGGATAATCCGCAAACCGGATAATCCGCAACCGGATAATCGAGAGTATAATGTATATTGTTTTAATTTTAATATTTTTTTTTAATAATAATAATAATTTATTCACTATGCCAATATAAAATTATATTTATTTACATTTTTTTGGATGTATTTGACATAATGGTACTATACAATATCTTCTTAAAACAAACAAAATAATATTTAAACAAAAATAAAACAAGAATCAGAAATAAGGAAGTATTGAATTGGTGAAACCATCCTGCGTTATAGATAATCATACAAAATTAAAACAAACGGAATACAGCCTGAATATATAAATATATTCAGCCTTTCCGGAGCTCTATAACAATTATTGAGTCTTTTTAGGACTATCAAAACAAATCTCACATGAAATTTGTAAGTTATTTTACAGCTTTCAGTCCACTTTCGTGACACTCAACAAAAACCATAAAAATAACATTGTTTTTAAGATCATGTTTTTCCGATACCTTAAGTGGATAGCCATCTCTGGACGCGTTTCGAGATTTATCTCTCATCAGCACAGCTTTCCTTCCATGAACAATAATTTGTAAACCACTCACTTGAAATATTGATTTACAATGAATACAACTAGAATATATATTGCGTTACATTTCACAAATGTTTTTTTTTTTTCAAGAAATTCATTACTTACTTACTTTCTGTTGCCGGATCACCATAAAAAATCAAATTTTCAGTTTCCACAAATCAGCCACATATGTGGCTTTGTCATTTGCGAGTATCAGGTTCTCCTCTGTGCAAGTCTCACTCATGTTTGGGCACACAACCAGATATTGGTGGTCTTCAGTTACGCCGCATTCACAATTGTCATCCTCTTTGCTGTTACATCGTGCGATTTCCCTTCTTAGCCTGTTTAGCGTCCTCCATGTGAGAAAAGGTAGATGGTGTCCAGGGGCCAGCTCTCATTTGCCTCGATGCGTGTGCGGATGGCAGCTACTTGCCATAGGTTTGTTCGGTGTGCTTCAGGCGTAATCTCCAGTTGTGTTGTCGACCGCATAAAGCTCTTCCGAGACTTAAGTCTATGCGGTTGCATTTGGTGCTGGGATGCCTCTAGTCTATTTCTTGTTTTTTTCGCTCAGTCCCCGAGGCAACACACCTCCTGATTGTGGGTGGGGCAATACCAACAATTGGGTAGATTTCCTCCACCGAGGTCAGTTTCAGGCAGCCAGACATCATGCGCACCGTTTCGTTCAGTGCCACGTCAACGTGCTTGGTATGAGCGGAATTGAACCATACCGGCGCTGCATATTCCGCGGTAGGAAAGCGTAAAGATCCGGAATGTATGGGGTTGTGCTCCCCATTTTGTGTTTGTTAGTTTTCGAATGATATTGTATCTTGCGCATACTTTCCCTTTGATCTCTCTCTTGGCAGTGTTTTCGAAAACTCAGAGTTCGGTCCAGGTATGCCTAGGTTCGTATGCCTAGGTATTTCGGTGTGTTGTTATGCTCCAACTCATGGACCGGCCACACTTAGCTTCCTCTGTGCTTCCTTGTTTCTAAGATGGAAAGCACACACCTGTGGCTTAGTGGGATTAACTTTGAGGTGGTTTTTTTTTATAGTCGGCTGCTAGATCCTCCAGAGCGTGAGTTAATTTATCCTCTATGTCGTTGAAAGTTCTGCCTTGAGCTGCTATAGCCGTATCATCGGCATATATGAAACGCTTTGTCTCTCCATTTGTTGGTTGATCATTGGTGTAGATATTATAGACGATTGGCGCCAGGACGCTGCCCTGGGCTTGGCAATTTTTCTGAGTCCTCCACCGACTATTCCAGGACTGTAATGTTACAAAAAACCGTCGATTTTGCAGGAAGCATTCTTTGTCAGGCGAAAGTCCTTGGTGATGTCATAGAACTTTGATATTAGCCTCTGATGGCTCACGGTATCATAGGCAGCAGATAGATCTATGAAAGCGATTCCCGTTATCTGCTTCCGCTCAAACCCATCTTCGATATATTGAGTGAGATTGAAGGTTCGCCCGCAACACGATTTGCCTGGTCTGAAACCTGCCTGCTCTGGTATGGTCTCCTCCTCGATAATGTCAGAGATTCGGTTAACAACCAATCTTTCAAGAACCTTGAAAAGGTGACACAGCAAAGAGACGGGTCTTAAATTCCCAGGATCTGTTGGCTCTTTCCCGCGTTTCAGGAGTGCAACCACTTTCGCCTTTCTCCAAATTTTTGGAATTTGCACTTTGAAGACGCAGTTATTCATCATTTGAGTGAGCCAGTCTATGGTTAGGGGACCAAAATGCTTAATTTATTCTGACCTAATTTTGTCAAGGCCAGCTGGTTTATTTTCTTTCGATTGGTGGATTGTTCGTTTTATTTCATCGGTGCTGAAAGGGTCGTAAAGGACATCGTTTTCGTTGTTACTGTCACGCGGGAGTTTGATTTTTCCCACTTTAGTTGACGATTTAAGAGGGGATGGGCTATCTGGTCTGGTGTGACTCTGATTCTTTATTAACTTCCATCCACGTCTACTACTTTGTTTCATATCCAGACTTATGGTTATGAGCTTGCACCATCTTTCCGTTCTAGTCACTGATATCGTTTGTAGAACATCTTCTCCTGCCTGGATGGTTTCCTCAGAGAAGGGGTCTTGATTGTACATATTTCGGTAGTTATGGAGGGCGGATTTAGCTCCATCGTCAAGACCTGCGATATATTCTGTTCTGTAACCTCTCGGTATATGCTTTCTGGATATTCTCTTTACCAGCATGAAAAACTGGTCATACAATTTGGGGCATGGTTCTAGTTGCGTGACTTCCTGGTCTAGTTCTTTGGTCCAATCGGCCTTCTTGAACTTAAATCTGCTTTAGTGTGAACGATAGTGTGATGAATGTCGATAACCACCATCAACCCTTGCAATAGTTTGCCTTTTAATGTTTTTGTTTGATTTATGTACCTTAATGTAAAAAGATTATAATCAATAAACAATTCAATTATGAAAAAGTTACCATTTCGATTTACACGTTTTTCTCAAGAACGTATAGCTGTATTAATAAACTACACATTGCAACCACAATTATATTATACACTGTCTTTGGTAGGTGCTGTAAAGGTACATTATATAATGCATACTGTTGACAAAAACACAATCAGCGCTCCAGGTCGAGGCTTAAATATGGAAAGTGTCCCGACTAGGAAATTCAGTTCGGTTTTTATTCGGAACGTATTAGGCATTTAGGTCGAACTCCGAGTTCGATCCGAATGAGGCAACCGCATAAGGCACTCATCACTTTTGTAACGCACGTCCGGGTTCGTTCCTAATTAGGAAGCCTGATTCGGAACACATTCGGAAGCCATACTTGCACCAGACGAGGAAATTCAGTACGGTTTTTATTCGAAACGAATTTGGCATTTAGGCACAACTCCGAGTTCGATCCGAATGCGGCAACCGCATAAGGCCCTCATCACTTTTGTAACGCACGTCCGGGTTCGTTGCTAATCAGGAAGCCTGATTCGGAGCACTTTCGGAAGCCACACTTGCACCAGACGAGGAAATTCAGTTCGGTTTTAATCAGGAACGAATTGCATGCCGAACTCCGTGTTCGATCCAAGAAAGGCAACCGCATAAGGCCCTCATTACATTTGTAACGCACGTCCGGCTTCGTTCCTAATTAGGAAGCCTGGTTCATAACAAATTCGGAAGCCACACTTGTATGCATCAACTGTAACTAAATGTGGTCCAAATTTTCATTTTGTCTGTGGTGCAAATGAGAATATATTTAATTGCAATTGTACGAACAAAATGTTTAGTTGACAGTTTGTTTTCTAAATTTTTCACAAAACTACAAGACATTAATTTATTGCAATTATAAATGAATTAAAATATTAAAACATATTAAGGGCCGATTTTCAATCCTCAGTTAAGTCGTCGAATAACTATCTGGAGTGTAATATTATCTGTCTGTTTATCAGACGAATCAATATTTTCAATTTTTCAATCGTATAATATCTAGCGAATAGCTATCAGTGGTATACTAGCGAACTTCACACTTATCATGAGCAAGCGAGATGCACAGATACAGTATTCAAGGTGTTAGACAAGAATAGCAACAAAACGTCTATTTAACATATGTACGCCGAAGGCCGGCATGGTCTAGACTCTAGAGGCAAGGCTCTAGACTACAAATCCAGCGGTCGTGGGTTCGATCCCCACACCAAGCCAAATTTATCATAAATTTCACAATATTCGTCGATTGCTAAGTCGTCAATTATTCTAAACACATCCATCATAACAAATCGACATAGGTACGCAACTATGTCGTTTTATCAAAATGCACAAAACGAAAAGAAACTGTCAAACATAACCCAAAACATGACACTTATCGGAGAGATAAAACCCTAACTGCTGCTTAAAGTAGCAGGTAACTTTAGAGGCTCTTGATTCCTCCGATAGAGCCTTTAAGGTCGATTCCCACATGGGCGCCACTCAGCTACGCGACGTCGTGCGACATCGCCTGTCAAATAAGGATTACATTGTTTTAAATGGGCAAGTCGCGTAGCCATAGTGAGGTTTAAGTGAGGACCATTTAAAACAATGTAATCATTATTTGACAGGCGATGTCGCGTGACGTCACGTAGCTGAGTGTCGCGTATACGAGAATCGGCCTTTATTCGACAGTTAACGACTATCTGATCATTCAAAAACCAAGATTATTAATATTCATCGAATAAACCTTATCTGTTTGTTTATCTGAGGATTGAAAAATCGGCCCTAAGAGTAACGTAAAGACTCATTTGTTAAATGAAGGATGGGAAAAAGTAAGCAAACTAGTAAATTTCAAAAGAACCGTAAGTGTGTCCGCTCGGGTTTCTGCCGCATACGTTAAGATGGAACGTATGCAAGCCTTGTAGATCCGAGTTTTGCTGGGTATTGATAGCATGTTGTTCTTTCACGGATTTTCTTCAAACTTTGTACACTTTTAGTAGTCCATTAGGGCAACATAATATGTAAGTAGTAAGGCGTACAGTTTCTGCATTTCCGAGAAAATTGCAATTTTCTCTCTTCGAAATTTTGCACATCGAATATATAGATTTGCGTTGCGTCAACGTGTATAAGATGGCGGTAGCCTAGTGGTAACGTTCAAGTTTCGTAATTGATGGATCGGTGGATCGAGTCACATACATTGTTTTTTTTTTCAACGCTGGTCATATTTTTTCTGATAAATAACAATTCAAAGGTAATATAATGAATAAATACGTGTATTTGCATGCATTTTGATTGAATTTGCAATGTTATTTGGCTCTTTACTGAATTTTATCAAACCAAAAAGGGTGCTTTGACCTGTACCAACGGGTTCTAAGGGTTAAGAGGAGGGCATCAAGCTTGGAAAGCCCAAGTTAATCAACGTAAATAAAGGTTTGACAATTAATAACTCCATTTAATAATGCATACATTTAATAATACAAGTAATAAAGTAAATTAATCTTCGGAAGTGCTTACGACATTACAAGTTGCAGGGTGACATTCGCCATACAAATATGGAAAACTCAAATTACAACGACATCTACTACATCGAATGAATGCATTTTTCCCGCATGCACAAGGAATTGTCAGAGTTTGTATGGAAAAGAAACCTCGTTGACATTCTCAAAAATGACGCTTTCTTCCTACAACTTGGATGCAAACTACGCGTAACGCAACATTCTCATAAATATCGGTGCTGATAATTTGTGATGTACTATTGAATGTATTTTGATAGCATCTTCTGGAGAAGCAATTACTCGTCGATAATTAAAAAAAAATGTAATTATAAAATTTAGTAAACAGCCAAATAACATTGGAAATTCAATCAAAATTCATGTAAATACACGTATTTATTCATTATATTACCTTTGAATTGATATTTATAAGAAAAAATATGACCAGCGTTGAAAAAAAAAACAAGGTATGGGACTTGATCCACCAATCCAGCAATTACGAAGCTTGAACGTTACGACTCGGCTACCGCCATCTTCTAAATGTTGATGCAACGCAGATCTATATATTCGATGTGCAAAATTTCGAAGAGAGAAAATTGCAATTTTCTCGGAAATGCCGAAATAGTACGCCTTACTACTTACACATTATGTTGTCCTATTGGACTACCAAAAGAGTACAAAGTTTGAAGAAAATCCGTGATCCAGACGTCTGAAGTTTCCCTTGTTAAAGCAAATATTTTTTATTAAAACAAGAACATTAATAGTAAAGTAACTCTTTAAATGAGAAAAAAATTTTAACTCTTTCAAACTTTCTTAAAAAGAACTACTTCACTGGCAAGCACCACGACTGACATTGAATTACATTAAGAAAGTTTTTCCACATTTCTTTCTGATTTGGGTGTATAGTTTTCGATCCCAAAGTGTGTAACCACTGATGGCTCTTAGCGTTCGTATCTCTGTTGTTCTGAGAGCGTGTTTGGTAATTGACGTGGCTTCTTCATTTGATCGGCTTGTGTCTGATGCAAAGACTGAAATAATATGGGTGTTTATGTGGCTGAAATTGAAGGATACTCTTAGTATTATGTCATTGACGTATCCTGTTTGTTATGTTGTTTTTGAACTTATCGTGAATTGGCCACTCCAGAAGAGGCTCTTTTGTTTTTTTACTACGCCACTGTATATGAGAAGGTAGTTGTCGCATTGCTGTGATCCCTTGCCCGTTTTCTTAGTTGTGAGTATGCAGATCTCTATTTTGTGCTGAGCTAGTTCCATCACTATTTCGCATTCTTTATTGTTGAGTGCGCGAGTGTTCCACGTTCCTAACCTCAATGTATGATTTTTGGGTTTCTTCTCCGAGTTTCTTGCTGTGGTCGTCTTCGTAGTTTCCTGTGATGTTTCCGAGGCTAAATTGTCAGTTTTATGAGCACAATAAGTTTTACATCTGGTAATTAATAATAATTTTGTATTGGACGGAGTGGGACGGGTTTTGATAATCTGGTAAATCTAGTTCGTGCATAATTAATTGCATATCCATATAAGAAGTTTCAAATGAGGCAACCACATTAGGCCGTCATCACATTTGTAACGCACGTCCGGCTTCTTTCCTAAATATCTTCTTTTTCTTTTAGGCAGCATCACCTGTATTATCCTGGCGTTTTTCCTGTGACATAGAAGTCAAACTGTATTTCCACCTTTAGGGGGGCCGGCCCGTTGTTCTTCTGCCTGTTGGTTTGCCGTCTCTGACGATTTTCGCAATTCTGTGCTCATCCATTCTCGCGACATGTTCGTTCCACATACTTCTTTCACATACTTTTCGATCCCGAAGTGTGTGTCCACTGATGGCTCTTAACGTTTGCATCTCTGTTCTTCTGAGAGCGTGTTTGGTAATTGACGTGTCCGCTCGGGTTTCTGCCGCATACGTTAAGATGGGACGTATGCAAGCCTTGTAGATCCGAGTTTTGCTGGGTATTGATAGCATGTCGTTCTTCCATATAGCGTGGCGCAAGCATCCTAATATCTTTGTTTGCTTGGTGTTTGATGTCTTGTTGCAGGTTTCCCCAATTGGATAGTCGAATTCCTAGGAAATTGAACGACATCACTTGTTCAATAATTTCATGGTTGATTGCATCTCGTGGGTTCTTTGTCATGCTCTTTGTTTTCTTGGTGGAGATTTTCATGTTGTGCTTCGTGAACTAGTATTTGCAGCCCGTGCTCACTGTCCGCGAATAGGGTGGCATCGTTACATTTGATTGAGTTATTGCGTATTCGGTATCCAGCTGTAATTTCCTTGGTCTTGCTGATGATCTGATCCATGATTTTGTTAAAAACTATCGGGCTGACGCTGTCGCCCTGCCTGATTCCTGTGCTCGTTTGGATTGGCTTTGTAAGTTTGTTTTTCAGTTTCTTCTTTGTTGAGTTTCCGGTGTTTTTTGTGTGTTTTTTTTCCGGTGTATCTTTATTACTCTTATCGATTTGTTTTGTACGCCTTTGGTACGCCAAATCGGCTTGTATCTGGTGTAAAGACTGAAATAATATGGGTGTTTATGTGGCTGAAATTGAAGCATACTGTTAGTATTCTGTCGTTTACGTATCCTGTTTGTTATGTTGTTTTTGAACTTATCGTGAATTGGCCTCTCCACAAGAGGCTCTTTTGTTCTTTGCTACGCCACTGTGTATGAGGAGGTAGTTGTCACATTGCTGTGATCCCTTGCCCTTTTTCTTAGTTTCTGTTGAGTCCATCACTATTTCGCATTCTTTATTGTTGAGTGCGCGAGTGTTCCACGTTCCTAGCCTTAATGTATGCTTTTTGGGTTTCTTCTCCGCGTTTCTTGCTGTGGTCGTCTTTGTAGTTTCCTGTCATGTTTCCGAGGCTGAATTGTCAGTTTTATGAGCACAATATGTTTTTATATCTGGTAATTAATAATAATTTTGTATCGGACGGAGTGGGACGGGTTTTGATAATCTAGTAAATCTAGTTCGTGCATAATTAATTGCTTCTATATAAGAAGCTCTTTATTTTCATTTTAATTTAATTTTGTGTTTCTGCAGCGCATATCATTTTTGTGTAATATATCTTCTACACAATGGCCCATCTTGAGCCACTGTGAGCCATCACCATTGTGTAGAGGGGTAGATTGCCTGTAGTGGCCTAAGTAGTGGATGATGGAGATGGTGATGGCCATGGATGGCGTTGAGAGCGGTCCGACTACATATGTCCACACCATGGGCCATCATTATTTCCTTTATCGCACGCTTATCAGTGCCTGCTGCTTACTGTCATGATAACACTGATTTTAGTAATTATTATTTAATTATAACGAAATATTTAGTTTATTGAGATATTAGTTTTTTTTAATTTTAATTAATTTTTATCAACAATGTATGGCCCACTATGGCCCATTCATGCTCATCTAGAACGGTCCATCTAGATGGACCACTGTGTGGATGCATTCATTCAGGCCATCATAATGGGCCATGATAATGGTGACCATCATGATGGCCCACAATGTGCCATAGTGTAGAGGAGGCATAAGATATGGTTTATGTTTTCCACGACGCGCCGCCACAATCTCTCGGTTACCGAATCGCGCTTGCGCAGTTCAGCTAGGTTTTTTCTTTGTGAAAGTCCTATTTTAACGTTGAAAACTGTATAGCTTTATTTTAAACGATTAGATTAAAAATAGACAGTAATCCAAAATTATCGTTAATCGTGACAATACGCAAATTTTCAACAATATGTCCAGCCCAAAAGATTTCTGGGATAACGATGTAGTTCCTGAAAAATCTTCCGGTTCGTTTGCTACGAAAAAGAATTACTCATTGTCAAAAAACGAAAAAAATTGTCGGAAAAATTAAATTCGAACGAATTATCTTTAGGAAAACCGAAAAGAAAGTCTGCTGTATGGGAAAAATGGAATGAATGGGACGGATAATTCACGGTTAGTTCTCTTTTCCCATCCCTCTTGTATTTTTTTCCTTTATACGTTTTTTCTTAATATTTTCCTTTCCAAAACTCCAAGTGTTGCTTGTTCGTTTGCTCCCAATGTCCATACTTCACTTGCGAATAATATTATGGGTCTGATAATCGTCTTGTATATTTTAAGTTTCCTTGAAATACTTCTTTTATGTATTACTTTCTGAACTGTATATATATATATATATATATAATATATATATATATATATATATATATATATATATATATATACATATATATATATATATATATATATATATATATATATATATATATATATATATATATATATATATATATTTATATTTATTTTTATTGTAGGGTGACAAAAATAATGGTTATGATGTTTTATACCACAATATGAAATATGGCTTTGCGTCGAGTAAGGAGTTCGCCGAATTTCTGAGAGAACGGTCTAATATAGAAGAGAATAATTCGAAACTCTTAGCTAAATTAGCTAAACAGGCTGGAAGCTGCTGTAGTCAGGGTACTTTTGCTCCAATATGGAATGTGTTAAGGACATCAGCAGAGAGACTTTCAACTTTACATATGCAAATGGTGCAAAAAGTGTCAGATCTAGTCAAAGAAGTAAGTAAATATGCAGATGAGTTGCATAAAAAGCATAAAACTGTAAAGGAAGATGAGTCGGGGACATCTGAAGCAGTTCAGGCAATGCAGTCAACGACGTTAATGGTACAAAAAGCGAAGGATTTGTATACACAAAGGGGTACAGATGTGGAGAAGTTGAAGAAAGAAAATGCATCACCCAAAGAAATAGAAAAAGCAGAGATCAAGTTAAAGAAGGCGCAGGAAGAATACAAAGCTTTCGTAGATAAATATGGCCAGGTAAAAGATGACTTCGAACGGAAGATGACTATTACGTGCAGGCACTTTCAAGAACTTGAAACGTCCCATCTAAATCAAATGAAAGAATTTTTGAACTCATATGCACAAGTTGTGCAGTCAACGCATGAGCAAGTCGGTGAGGTACATATAGATTTTAAAAGACAATGTTTAGAACTTACGGTTGATAAATTACTAGAACAGTTTGTTTCAAGTAAATACACAGGATTACAGAAGCCAGGTAAGTCCATGAATAATATTGTTTCAAGGTTGTGAATGCGGTAAATACTTTTCACGAAAGAATTAAATACTCCATGTATATTACAGGATTATTAGATATAGATGAACCAGTATCTTCACCAGTACAAGAAACTGAACCAACAAAACCTGCTAAGCGAGAAGGTAATGAGACCAGTATGTCTGGGTCACAGGCCATGCCAACACATGCCAAATCATCCCGCCGTACAACCTCCCTTCTTAATCTCTTCATGTCTAATTCTCAGGGTATGTGACAATACATGTGCAGCATAGGCATTACTAACCCAGGTTTGGGGCTATGATTGCAGGGTCGCGCGAGGGCCGTGCAGGTCCGTGCAGTGCTCCATCAAGTCCCACTAATCCTGGAGAAATGACGCGTGGTGTCCAACGGGGATCCAAGTGTAATATGTTTCTATTTAAGCTATTCCGTGCATGCGCAATGGACTTGGTTTATTTTGACCCCCTGGTGGTGGAAGATCCTGGCACCCCGGTGTAGTGCTGCTTGTGCCCCAGCTATATTTTATCTTTTTTCCTCTTTAGAATCAATCTTCTCATTTTCCTTAGCACCATTCTTTCCTTAGCTGTGTTGGCGGGTGCCTGAATGCTCTCACTACTACTGTAGTACTTGCTCAGTCATATTCATACACATTTTATTATTTTAAATCTTTATACAATTTGTATTCTTATTACCCTTTATTCTGTTTCTTATTACCACATCATTTTATCCATATACTTACTAATAACTAATAATATCTTTAGGGTTCCTCAGAAGCAGGAGAGATAGAGCCAAACAGAGGAAAGCCAAAAAGAAGAAAGATAATTCTGATAACCATAGCAATAAGGAAGATAAATCAGATTTGTAAGTTTCTTAATGTAAATTTGTCATAATAAGGATTATAAATAAAAGCCTGGAATTTGGACTACTTAATAAATGTTTAACGAAGCTTAATTAATTAATTAAACAATACATGTTTAAGAAGATTATGCTAATTTGTTTATTGTCACACGCTTAATCACGTTTTAGCAGAAATATTGCATCACTCTGTTTGTGATGATATATATATATATATATATATATATATATATATATATATATATATATATATCTTATATTCATAGTGAAATGATATTTGTGATTTATTTATGATTATGTAAATATTAACATCAATATTTTTAGGGAAGAAAAAGAAGATAATCGGAAGATTCAAACTTTAGCAGAAGGGGAAGGAGGTAAAGCACCCGAAGTTGATGAAGATGGTTATGTCATACAACCAACTGCTCCAACGAATTGGGTAAATGATAAGGGAAGTTTTTATTCGTCATCAGACTCCGATTCCGATGACGAACGAGAAAGGAAGATTCGTGTCGAAATAAAACCTTTAAATAACGGATCGGCGCCGATGTCCGCGTCAGTAGATGAATTAAGGGCAACTGTGGAAAATTTATATCTTTCTCCAGTGGGGGGAGGTTTAGGAAGACGAGGTTCTGCGTTGGATTCGCAAGATGCGGCAATGAAACGATCACAGTCAGTTTCGCAACAATTAGGAGGAAAAGCTGGAAGTGATCTGTTAGGATTAAATTTCCAAAGCCCAGCTGCATCTAATGCGTCAACACCTACTAGTTCACATCCTTATGCACCTCTACAAAGTCCTTCACAACCTACACTTAACTCACCCACTTTATCTGCTTCATCTAAATATGCTGGTGAGTGGAAAACAATCTTGGTTAATTGTAAATTTCTATTCATCTAAAATGATTTCCAGATTTAGGAGATTTATTCTCTGAAATTGGAGAAATTCAACCACCAACGAATTCTGCACCAAAACCTCGTCAAACTCTTACACCAACATCAGGTTATATGTCTATTCCTCGACCTCCATCACGAAGATCAGATGCTACATGTAGAGGACATATAAGCCCTTCAACATTGTCTAGGGCAGATAGTGTGGGAAGTTTGGAATTCCGAGTAGCATGTCCCGTTGGTGTATCTAGAGGACCTTCACCTCTTACTATAGGCATGGCTGATACTATTCCACTTGCAGTAGCCTTTCATGAAATAGTGCATTCATTTTTCAGAGGAGCAGATGAGACAAAGTAAATAGCGTTAGTAAATATTAATTGATTGGTATTGTGATCTTTTGTGTTTTTAGATGTCAAGTTAAAATGTCTGGGGAAATGATGCTATCCTTTCCGGCTGGTATAGTAACTGTTTTAGCAAATAATCCAAATCCTGCGAAGCTTTCCTTTCGCGTGCATAATACTCAGAGATTAAGCAGTATTTTACCTAATAAACAATTAGTTGCAATGTGGGTATTTTAAATTTTTCTCTATTGATTTGAGGCTATTAACACTTTTATTTTAGTGATAATGGACAATCTGCTCCAGATACTGCAGTCCTAGAATTTAATATGTCTGCTTTAAGTGCCCTACTAAAAAAACAGTCTGAACAAAATCCAAGCGCTTCTTATTTCAATGTAGATATTTTAAAATACCAAGTAAGTATTCGAATAAATAAAATTTATAAAATCTGAATGAGCCAAAAAGTAGGCAAGTAACGTGTTGAGATATATATGTATATATATATATATATATATATATATATATATATATATATATATATATATATATATATATGTATATATATGTATATATATATATATATATATATGTACATATATATATATATATGTTTTCGCGGATGGAAACATGTGTTGATTTGTTTTCTCGGGGATTTGGCGTTAATGTTGAGGGTTGTTTCTGAAAATAACCCAATTCCCGACGTTTCGGCGTACTAACATTGGCCATTTTCAAGAGATATATGCGTACGTGCGGGTTTTAAGGTAAGACGCATACTGACGCATATTGTTGGTCGTATATATGTCTGGGGTGTCTGGAATTGCATTTTGAGGGTGGATAAAATCGGTCGCCATGCTGGGTGTACTATCAGTTTGAAAAGAACATTTTTCAACTACAGCTTAATAAATGTGCACGCACCTACAGAAGAGAAGACGGATGAAGAAAAGGATGAGTTCTACGAGTCTCTAGAAGCAACCTACCAGAAATGTCCTAGAAATGATATCAAAATTATAACAGGCGACCTAAATGCAAAAGCAGGAAAGGAAGACCTTCGAAGAAGAGTAGGATAAGATTAAAACTTTCAGCAGCGCAATATGAATAAATATGGTGGTCGCGAGTACATGTTTCGAGCATAAAGATATACATAAAGGCACATGGGCATCCCCAGATAAAAGAACATCTGATAATAGACGCTAGACATTTTTACGACATAATGGATGTGAGGAATAGGCGAGGGGCTAATATAGACTCCGACCACTTTATGATAGAGACACAACATAGCAGAACTAAAGAATCCAACAAAAGCTGAGAAGTACCAAAGCACAATTAAAAAAAAGATAGAGGCACAAGTGACTGAGATACCAAAAACGATCAACGAACGCTGGATAGATTGTAAAAAAATCATCGAGGAATCAGCAATCGAGGTCATAGGAAAGCAAGAGAGCCATAGACGCAGGCCAAAGGATAAGTGGTTTGATACGGAATGCGAAGAGGCAACTAAAAACAAAAAATAAGCATATCTAAAACGACCTATAAAGAACTGAGAAAGAAAGAGAAAAAAATCCACAAACGAAAAAAGAAGGAATTCTTAAAGCAGGAACTGCAAGAGATGGAAGAGCTAAATTCACAGGCAGAAACTCGAAAATTTTACAGAAAACTGAATAACAGTAGAAAATAGTAAAAACCCAAATACCACTATGTGCAGAGACAGACAAGGAAACATTATCTGTGAAACAGGAAATACAAAACCGGTGGGCGGATAATTTCGAAGAACGTCTCAACACAAACAACAGAGAAGACATCGATCAAGTCAGTATGGACCCAAATCAAGATGACAGAGAACGAAACGAAATACCAACCATCATAGATATAGAGAAAGCCATTCAAAGGTTGGAGAACAACAAAGCACCAGGCAACAATGGTATAACAGCGGAGCTGATCAAGGAAAGAGGTAGAGAACTAGCCACACGCATCCAAAAACTTATAGCGGAGATTTGGCAACAAAAAACTATACCAGAGGAGTGGAACACGGGCATAATCATTCATATATATAAAAAAGGCGACCAACTAGACTGCAACAATTACAGAGGCTAAACTCACCTCAATACTGCCTACAAAGTACCAGCGAATATCTTAGTCAACCGCATCCGACCTTATGCAGAGAAGGATTATGCAGCAACTACCAGTGCGGCTTCTGTCAAAATAGGTCTACAATAGACCAGATATTTACACTACGGCAGATCCTAGAGAAGACTCGGGAATATAACATTGAAGCGCACCATATATTTGTTGATTTCAGAAGCGTGTATGACACTGTCAATCGAAAAGCACTATTCGAAGCAATGATTGAACTAGGCATACCACAACATCTGGTACTTCTTACGAAGGCAACTCTTTCAAAAGTGGAAGTTAGGATCCTAAATAGTGTATCAAGATATACTACTCACACCGGATTACTTCAAGGAGACGCCATATCGTGCATCTTATTTAACATCGAAAAGGTAATCTGGGAGTCTGGAGTAAACAAAATAGGCACGATAATCAACACGGACGATTATCCAAGCATTCACGGCCATTGAAGCAGCAGGAATTCCTTGCGACTCCCCCCGGCATGGTGACCGATTATATCCACCTTGAAAATGCAATTCCAGACACATATTACGACCAACTAGACAAACAAAGAAGCGAACCGAAGCACCGCACACAACGTGCCTGACCGGAGGCTAGACAGCTATAAGCAGTCGCGTCCCACGAACGAGCACTCAGTATGCGTATTACGCTTAAACCCGCACATACGCATATGTCTCTGGAAAATGGCGAATGTTAGTTCGCCGAAACGTCGAGAATCCGGTTCTTTTCAAAACCAACCCTCAACATCAACGCGGAATCCCCGAGAAAACAAATCAACACATGTTTTTGAAAACTGTATAAATGATAAACTCAATTAAAAAATTCAAAATATCACTGATGGTTCAGAACAAATAAAAATATCTTTAATTAGTCTTGGCAGTACGTACTCTAAATATCAATTACATTTAATTCTAAATATTAATTGGAGCAGGAATCAACTGATAGATAGATAACATCATCATAAGTGCTAATATGTTTGTTTTTGTTACACTTTTTGAATAAATGTTGTAAAACTTTATCAAAAATATCGTTGAGACACTCCGCGTTTTGGTAGGAAGATGCTTTTACATTTTTCCCGTTGAGACCAATTGCAAAAACTACTTGTTTCTTACTAGTCTTCTTTATTCAAACATCCAATGGCTATTAACGAAGATGACATGCCATAAGGTATTATGACTAAATAAAAATGGGAAAACTAAATGGGAATTATTCTAAATTATGACGAAATTAGACTTGGTTCAAGTTTCTTTTAAATGCATCATCAAGTACAAGCATATAAGCATAACTCGGCTGCCCTCCGTCAGTTCTGTTGAACTCGAGTGACAATTTTTATTGGAAAAACTTGAATTCGAATGTCTGATGTCACGCACGCTATAAGTGTCCGATGTTTTTTTGTTTTGTTTTGTAGCCGGTAGTTTATTTGATTCAAGGACTAGTCAACGATTTTAGTGAAAAAAAAGTGAAAATGCTATTTTTGAAAAACAAACAACTGCGGGCGAGGCGAGTCTCAGAGATCAATTGGCCTCTTTATGGTCTCCACGGAAGTGTGGGTTCAGCTGAACACAAACGATAGTAAGCTATTGAAGATTTGGGGATCCAATTCAACAGTTTTCCATGTAAGCCAAATTGCTCAAGTTTAAGGAGTAATATCTGATAATCTATGTTATCGAAGGCTTTGCTAAGATCTGTATAGATGGCATCAACTTGCGCTCTGCCGTGCATATTCATCAGAATATAGTCTGTGAAACACAGCACAATAGATTCGATCGACCTCTGCTTCATAAAACCATGCTGTTCAGTGGCGATGTATGGATTGATGTGAAAAATAATCCTGTTATAAACGAGTTTCTCTAGGATTTTGTTGAAAACGCATAATTTAGATCGATAGTTTGCTAGCAAATTGTTACTACTGGTTTTGTATATTGGGGTAGGAACCTGAACGCAGAGACTGCTCAAAGTTAACGGAGTGCACAACGACTGAGCGGTCAACTTGACGAAGTGGGCCGGAATTCCATCGGCGCGTGAACCTTTCTTCGCATCGATTTTATTGAGTACGCTGAGTACTTCAGTCGAAGCTCAGCATATTTTAGTGTATGTTGGTTTGGTTTTCAGATGCGTAAAAACTCATTTTATTAATTGATGGATCAGATATGTGTGCCTTCGAGAATGCTGACGAGAAAAGTTCACTGAAGCTATCACTGATTTGTGTCGTGCCTGATTGAAGCCGGATTGTTTTTAACTTTGAGGGAATATCAGAAGACCCACGTTAGATTCTTATATGAGTTCACAGTCTCTTAGGGTCTTGGGTAATACACTTTTCCGTGGTAGAGATGTAGTTTCTGTAACAGGCTCTCGTGATAGATTTTACCTTTTTACGTAGTATGCTTAATTGGATATGTTTGTCGTGGTTGTTGCTCTTTTTGTAGGCTCGGTGGACTTTACCCTTTCATCCAATAAGTTCTATTAGTTGTCGAAATCCACGCAGGGTAGCAGGTAGGTTTACGTCTTCTTAATGGCAGATAGGTGTCAATAATATGGTTCAGAGTTTTATAAATTTGACTGACCATAGAATTGGTGTCCGAGAAGTCGAGTGCCCGTTGCCAGCATATATCATCTAGTGCATTATTGATTGAATTATAGTTAACTCTATAGAAATTGCGCATCATAGTGGGAATATTCTGATTTAGAAGGGGTGTAATAGCGATAGATATGAGGAACTCGAGTGTGGGGTGATACATGTCCACCCTACAAATTGGTAGACAATACTCTCACAATAATTAATTCGTCCAGATTTGATAGGACAAGGTCAAGGATTTTAGATCTATTGTTTACGATGGTGCTAACATGCGTTAATCCGCAGAAGTTTATGGAGTCCATAAATAAGCTGGATAGTCTGTCACTAGCAGGGACAGCTGCCGCTTCTAATGAAGAAGTCAAGAGTGTTCACCTAATATTCGGGAGATTGAAGTCACAGCATATAAGAAACAGATCATTACTGAAGCTACAGCATATCGTCTCAAGCCTGGTAAGAAAGGGTTCTAACGAGGTATTTTGAGGTGGGATATAGACGTAGCATACATTCAGGCTTTTTTTTATCTAGTGGTATATTAATCCAAATGCCCTCTGCGTCGGTCTGCCAGTCCTCATTAATAGTACACATTAGATGTTTTTTGCGGCAATAACGACACCACCGCCGTCAGTTTTACGGCAAGTTTCCCGATTTCGGTCCCGGCGAAAAACGCATTAGTTATTATCTAAAAGTTCACTGCTGTTGATGTTTGAATTCAACCAGGTTTCCGTTAAACATAGGATGTCATAATTAAAGGTAGTTGAATTAACAAATACGTCCTCGGTTTTCATCCTCTAACATTTTGATAGACATTTTTTATATCAGATATTGCAGATAGAGTGGCGAGTGCTAGTTTTGAATGCATACATAACGACTATATAAACAATCAGTTCGCTGAGAGGGAGTAGTAAGACGCAAATAAGATACAAGATGCACCGCAACTCCAAAACGTGATATTTAGAAACACAATAATATGTTGAGCAAACCGATAGACACAACCGATAGACATTACAATTGGATAAGAGAATCTACCCACTGAAAGATAAAATACATTGTTACGATAAAAACTCATAAAATGGTGATTGGAAAACAAACAACTGTAGAGTCTGAATCTGAGAGATCAATTGGCCTCTTTATGGTCTCCACGGAAGTGTGGGTTCAGCTGAACACAAATGATAGTAAGCTATTGAAGATTTGGGGATCCGGCGCCCTTAGGGAGCGATCCACGAATGGTTAATCAACTGGCCTCCCGGCGAATGGTTAATCAACTCGCGCGCTAACATGCGATTGTAATGAATAATGTGCCCCACACATGCTTAAATTTAGTTCGATGGGTTGTCATGTGTCTTTTTTTAATTAATTTATTTATTTCACTAATTACACAGTTTACAATATATACATAAATTACAATGTAAGGAAAGAGTGAGTAACAGGCTCACGAGTAATCGGAGCCTAATGACAACCTTAGGTATTGCAATACACATAAATGGTATCCAACGATGACCGACAGAAACAAACATTAGAGGCTTATTACACCCAGAGCAGTGTGGTGTAATTTAAGGAAGTGCTTCAGGCTAAGAGGAGAACAATTGAAAATATCAGGACAGTCTGAAAGAAATCGTTGGTTTAGTTAATTGTATTGCGCTGATGGACGTGCGAGGGGGGAATGTTTCGTTGAGTTCGTATGGAAATGCATCAGACGATAGGTTCTGGGTATGCGGCAGATTATTGTGGGACAGTTAAGATTTAAACGGGACAGTTGGTAGGGAGAATCTTTTCGAATGTTATGCAATTTAAATAAAAATAACATATCGCGCTCAATACGCCTGGCATGTAATGAGGTAATACATGGTACCTCAGGGGACAGAAACCTATGTGATAGAAAATTAAGGAATTTTCATTGGAGTTTTTCGAGACGTTGCGTGTATACATTATATTGAAGGGACCAAACACAGGATGCAAGTTCTAGTATCGACCTGACCATCGTGTAGTAGAGGGTAAGGTAGACGTTTAACGAACGGAAACTCGCAGTAGACCTGATCATAAATCCCAGTGATATGTTTTCATTTTATAATAGCGTCGATATGTTCAGAGAAACATAACTTCACATCAAATAAGATGCCCAGGTCTTTAATCGAGGTAACCCTCTTAATTAGAGTACCACAAAAGCCATAGCCGTATGCAAGAGGTGTCCCTTTTCTGGTATAAACTCTAACATTTTGATAGACATTTTTTATGTCAGATATTGCAGATAGAGTGGCGAGTGCTAGTATTGAATGCAAACATAACGACTATATAAACAATCAGTTCGCTGAGAGGGAGTAGAAAGACACAAATAAGATACAAGATGCATCGCAACCCCAAAACGTGATATTTAGAAACACAATAATATGTTGAGCAAACCGATAGACACAACGGATAGACATTACAATTGGATAACAGAATCTACCCACTGAAAGATAAAATAGATTGTTACGATAAAAAGTCATAAAATGGTGATTGGATAATAATCTACGGCTGCTTGGCAGGTGGAGGAGGAGTTTTGTTCGGTCTCAGAGCTCTCCTCCAACATTGTGGGGAAACGATCTGGAAGGGCACCCCGTTTCCTTTTTTCTGTCTCTACGAACATAGAGGACTGCCCGTCGCTTCAACGTCGCGCCGGGGAGAAGCAACCGGTTCCGTCGTTTTCCGCACCTGCGTACTGATGGCTTCGGAGTCCGGAGTTGCTTGAACTGTTGTTGCAGATTTTAATTCGTTTAACTGAACGGCCAATAGTTCCTTAATGGTCTTTAGAGGCGACATTCCTCAATCAAAATACATCAATCGTTTAGACTAGAACGATTATTATCTCGGATTTGTATTTTCTTAAGATTTTTTTTGTTTACATAGTTGTGCCAAATTATTTAAGTCCACGACTGTCGAAAATGACGAAATCGCATTAGTTCTTTGTATCGATCATGAATTATTAATTTATAATCTTATCACTTATATACTAACTTGTTTATTATTTTCCACTTTTATATACACTTCCGGCTCAAGAATATATGTTCTATCAGACCCTAGCCAACAGACGTTGGAAGAGTATCAAAATATATGAAAACAAAACTTGTCTTTGGAATGTTCAAAGTAAATATTACCACAATAGAATTAAAAAAAGAAGCTTATTAAAAATAATTATTAAAGAAAGAATGTGATCCTAATGGCAAAAACATTTTATTTATGAGAAAATTAATAAATTTAGATAGTATTTATAGAAAACATTACAAATAAATTAAAGAATCTCAAATGTCATTGTAATAGTAATACTTTTATTTATCTTTTTTTTGTTCGCAAAAATATTTTGTCAGCGACGATCATTACGGAAAATACATCGGTTTTGTTTATTTTGTAAGTTCAATACCAACATTAGACTTTTTACTTATTCACAAACTTCCAAATATACTTATTGATTACAAAAGATATCCCAAATATACTTATTGATTATATATATTACAATAGATACCATATTTTCACGCTAAGCGGGGATTTTACCGTATTTTTTAGTTCAAATAGTGAACCAACCGTTCACTATTGCCAGGTGGGACTCTAGGTATTTTTCTTTTGAACTAGGTCCTCTCGCAAAGCTATGCATTAGTCTTTGATGAGCCAACAAAGTTTAGAATTCGTATGTGCGGGTATTTTCCAGCTAGTGTTTAATTTACTTTTGGAAATGTTTTATACAAAAAAGTTTAAATTTATTTTTCGTTTTAATGCTTGTTCCTTTTTCATTTAATTTAATAAAATTTGAATTACTTCCGTAATAGTTTCTTTTTAGTGTTCGTGTTATTCATAAATAAATATGAAAATAAGCGTTTTGCTAAGTACAATTTTACAGAATTGGTTTCAATTTTTTAATTTTATTAGTCGCTTTCTAGTTTTATTATTGATAAATAATTATAAAATATGCATTCAGTAGTGAATATAATTTTACTGGTTCTTCTTCTTCTTTCTCTCATTATAGGCAGGCTTGCCTGTTCATCCATCACTATGGTCGGTCAAATTGGGACCTATTGTCGCTCCACCGCTTTCTGGGTCTCCCTGGGCTTCTTTTCCCTCTTGGCGAATTATCCCGTGCTATTCGGACCAGCCTGGTGTTGTCCACCCGGTCCACGAGGCTGCGTCACAGTCGTTTATGGGTTGTACGTCGGACATATTTGCCATAGCTCCGTGCTCCTCGTCCTGTCCATTAAGGTTTTATTGTTGATCTTTCGTATCACCGAGATTTCCACGCTCAACAGTATTCTTTGTGTTGTTGTTGTCACAGGGCGAGTTTCTGCTGTGTATGTGGCTATTGCTCTGATTACAGTCTTGTAGATGCGATTTCGTGTGCGTGTTTAGGTATTTGTTTTTAAAAATGACTCCTTTCAGGCATCCAGCAATTCTTGATGCTTTCATGGCTTGCAGCCTGACGCCCATATCTCCAAAAGCCGATATCTCGACCCCCAGGTAGTTGAATTTCATCGCTTGTTGAATGATTTGGCCATCTACCTCTAATTTACATAGTATTGCGACCTTTGACGTTGTCATGCATTTCTTCTTCTTCTTTCGAATAGGCCTACTTTGGACCACGCTTGTTCAACTGTTGGGCTTTGACCTCTGTCCAGTATTGTCGCATCTTCTGCCGGTGTAACTCCTTTCTCTCTTCTGTCCAAGGGGTACCTTTCCTTCGAGGTTTTTCCTGAAATCAACGGACTTCCTTCAGGGTGCATCTCACAGACAGTCTGTTTTTGAGATCGGTTATTCCCAGTTCTTTAATGTCCTTCTCGGTAACATGTCATCTGCAAAGGCCAGGCAATCTACAACCAGTCCATCGTTCTTACGTCCCAGGTAGATATCACTCTGAGCACCCAAATTGTTCAGTTCCTTGCGCCATTCTCTCATAACCTTTTCAAGGACACAGTTGAAGAGAAGTGGGGAAAGTCCATCTCCTTGTCTCACTCCAGTTTTTATTTCGAAGCTTTCTGAAATCTCGCCTCTAAATTTAACTTTGGAATGGATGTTGGTCAAAGTTTCTAGGATGAGTCTGCGGGTTTTGTTGTCTAGCGCTAGTTCCTAGAGTACTTTAGAGTACTGTGAAGCGTTTCTCTATCAATGGAATCGTAGGCCTTCCTAAAATCAACAAAGGTGACGACCACCTTGTGGTTTCTCATCTTGGAGTATTCAAGTACAGTTTTAAGATTGAGGATCTGTTCAACACAGGATCGGATCTTCCTGAAACCTCCCAGGTATTCTCCCAGTTGACTATCCAACTGATTTTCTGCCCTTGTTTGTAACGCTTTCGAGAGAATCATGTATGTTACCGGGACGAGAGAAATTCCACGGTAGTTGTTTAGATCAGAAAAATCTCCCTTTTTGTGAAGCAGATGGATCAGAGCATATTTCCAATCGGGTGGTAATTTCTCTGTTTCCCAGATTTCCTGGATGATCTTGGTTAGCTTGCGCACGGCATTGTTTCCAGCACCTTTCCACAGTTCAGCAACGATAGAGTCCTCTCCAGCTGCCTTATTATTCTTAAGAAGTTGAATGATCTGGCCAACTTCTTTTAATGAAGGGGGAAGCGAGTCCGGGTTTGGTGTGGTTTGTTTATAGTCTTCGCTGGGTGGGTCACAGTTGAGTAGATTTTTAAAGTACTGAGCTAAAAGGTGGCAGTTGTCCTTGTCGTTATAAGCCAGTTTGCCCTGTGAGTCTCTGAAGTGGAGGCTTGGCGGAGCGTATTTTTTGAGTGCCTGATTAAAGGTTCCAAAGAAATCTCTGGAATTATTCTTAGCAAAGCTCTCTTCGATTTGAGTTAGTTGGTTTTGTGTGAAGGTTCGTTTGGTTCCTCGAATTATCTTGGCTGTACCCTTGTTTTGTTCCAAAAAATTATGCCAATTTTCCTTGGTCTTTTTAGAATTCCACTTCACCCAGGCTATCTGTCTTTGGGCTATTGCATTGTCACAGTCTTCAGTCCACCACGGATGCTTCCTTCTTCTAGCGAGAGGGGCGAGTTCATTGGCCGCCTTGACAAGAGTCTCCTTCAGTTGGTCCCAGTTGTTTAGGTCTGTGTTGTTCAGTCTCTGACTTAGTTCTTGACTGTTCTTGAGTCGCTCGACGTCAAATCTTACCATTTTCGAGGTTCTGTGTAATCTGGTGTTTCTAGGCTGGAATCTTATTTTGATCTTTGAGAGGTAGTGGTCTGAGTCCAGATTGGCGCTTCTTAGTACCTTCACGTTTTGTATTTCCTTTTGAGATTTTCGTGAAATGGCCACATGATCTATCTGGTATTCACCCAGGTGGGTATTAGGTGAAATCCAAGTCTTCTGCTTCGTTGGCAAGTGTTTGAAGGCTGTAGACTTCATGATCAACCCAAAAGTCGTACACAGATCCACCAATCGTTCTCCGTTGCGGTTGGTTCGCTTATGCGCCGGATAATTGCCCACTATGTTTCTGTATTTTTTCTCTCTTCCCAATTGAGCACTGAAGTCACCAATCAGTATAACGGTGTGCCTCTCTGGAATCTGGAAGTTTAGAGATTATATCTTCTAAGTCTTCCCAGAATTTATCAGTTCTGTCTGGATTGCGTCTGTTGTCCTTGTTGATTGTGGCATGTACATAGACTATACTGTAGCCCTTGTTTGCGCATTTGAGAGAGAGGATGGATACACGACTACTCGGGGAGGTAAAGTCGGTGACTGAATCCAGTATCCTGTGACTGATTATAAATCCTGTACCTAAGTGGGGTACGTTCTTCATTACCCGCTGACCCACTTTTCCTTTGAGGATTCTGTAGACTCGAAGCCATGTTCGTCCGTAAATCTGGTTTCCTGTACTGCTGTCAGTATTATGTTGTGTCGTGTTAGTGAATCAGTCAAATGTTTCAGTTTACCCACTTTTAGCAGTGAGTTGGCATTATATGTTGCAAAGAAGCTTTGCCGTCTTGGTCTGAGTTTACGTAGGGTGATTTCAGGATACTCCGGCTCATTCTTAAAGCATGTTGGTGCAGACCCCCCAGAATCCGAAGGTCCGCTAACGTCACCATAGGTGACGGTGGATTGGTTACCACCTGGGGTAGTACATTTAGCGAGATTTTCCTTCATGCTCAGTTGAAGAATATTCTTCATGGGACAGTGGCGAGCCACTGTCCAAGATACTACCCAAATTGTTAACTTGGGAGGCTTATTATTCGGGGTTGTCACCCCTAGACAGGTTGCCTTCACTACGGCTAAGGAGTCCTGTCCACCCCACTCTTCCCAGGTGCTAGGCTCCGTGCCATTGTTTACCAAAGATGTTCAAGGGGTACGTATTATTATATTACTAGGTCCAGATCTGTTTTAGATTTTTTTGTTTATTCATAATTTCTAGTAGGTCTCTTTTATCAAATGTCAAATTAATTAAACGTCAAATTTAGAAATTCATTTCAAAATAGAAATCACTAATTCATGCATTTCGTTTTATTTGTTGATATGGCCATGTTTAATTGTGTGGCCGTCTGATTAAAGGTGTGTAGCAGTTTTTGGAGGTTGTCCTCACTGTCAGCGATGCTCGCTGCAACGTCTGCGTAGCAGATAATTGAAATGTATTTAGTGCCCATTGGGTAACCTTTACCTTGGCTTTTTTTTATGATTTCGTCAAAAAATATATTAAACAGTGTTGGGCTCAAGGAGTCGCCATGCCTTATGCCTTGTTCTACTGGTTTGCCGCCGGGGTTTGGTTATTAACCCTTGCTCGTACTGAGTTCGATGAATATATGTCCTCTATTAGTTTTATCACTATGGTGATAATGGTGGTAGGGTATTTGCCTTTTATACTGTATATCTATGACATCCTCGAGCTGCACTCTATCAAAGGCTTTTTCCAGATCTACAAAAGATATATAGGCGGGCGGGTTGTATTCTATCGACTTTTCAACTATCTGTCTTATTGCGAATACCGCATCGTTGTAGGACCTTCCAGATCTAAAGCCTTGCTGTTCTTTGGCTAATTATGTCGATGTATTGATCTTATCTGTTATGATCTTTGTCAGCAGTTTCAAGGTGCTGCTTAAGAGGTTGATGGCTCATTAGTTGGCCGGGCTGGTGTTATGTCCGTTTTTAAAGAGTAGTCGATGTGCTTATTCTCCACTCGTCTGGGATTTTGCTTTCGCTTAGTATTTTACTGAATAGCATTATTATTTCGTGTTCTAGTGCGTCCCCTTCATACTTTAGGAGTTCAGTATTTATTGCGTCCGATCCCGGGCTCTTCCGGTTTTTGATTTTTTTTAGGGATGCCGTGACGTTAGTTCTTGTGATGATGGTTCCGTCTTCCACTCAGCGGTGCGTCGGCGTTCTGTGGTTTGTGTTTTATCGTTTCTTTGTACAGCTCTGTGAAGTATTTGTGCCATGATTATGCTGGTATCAGGTTCTTATCTGTTAGTTCATTTATTTCTCTGCGTGAGCTCCTTATAAGTCTCCAGATTTGTTTGTGCAACCCATAGAAATCTCGCTCCATTGATTTTGTGAAGCGCTGCCAATATTCTTCCTTGGTTTTCCTTACCAAGCTCTTCGTTTAATTTCTTATGTTCTTAAAGTTTTGGAATGCTTCTTATATTCAATGTATGCAGCTTTCTTCTCCTAGCATTTAGTTTTGACTTCTTAGCAGAACCACGGCGTGTTACTGGTCTTTGTCTTTGATCTGGTGGTTCTCGTTCTCAGGGCCTCTTTGGCCGCTTCCTCGATGTTTTGTTTTAGTGTTGTTCAGTTTTGATTCAAATCTTGATCGTTTCGCACTGGGTGTGCTCTTATTTTTTTCACTGAGTCTCTTCTGGAAAAGTTGTTGTGTTGACTCGTCGCATATGCTTTCTATACTTATTTTTGATTCATTAGTTGGCCTAATTAGGTGTTTTGTAAGTTTTGTCTTGATACTTATCCTGGCCATGAGTAAGCTGTAGTCGGTATTGACGTTTGCTGAGTTCAATGTTTTCACATCAATCACCTGTGTTGGGTGAATCTTTCGATTCGTTATTATATAATCTATTGTGGAGTGCTGTCCCCTGGTTATTTATTTAGCGTATGGCTAGGTACATGCTTAGCTTAAATTTCATATGACAACGTCAAGGTTTGTGATCCAATCTATCGCCGAAGGGGACGCCTCCAGGAAATCGGAGCAATCCCCTGCATATTAGCGTAGAGGGCACTCACTGTTAATGTGTTGAATGGTTTGCCTAGGCGCCCCGCAGTCGCATTCACGTGACATGACATTGTCCTCCCCCATTTGAACAAGGAGTCCGCGCATCTGCCGTGTTCAGTGCGCGCTCGGTTTAGTGCTGTCCACTTTCTCCTGCTTAGTTTTGTCCCCTGGTGTTTGCAAACGTTATTTTTTGTTGGGCTGTGTGTGGAAAGAACGTGTTGTCGATGTTGTTCCTTTTGAGTGCACAGTTCTATTAGTAGCTCCCCATTAGAATTTAATGCGTCTTCGTTAAATCGCTGTTTCACTCCTTGTATTGTGTTGTTTCCAACAAGTGAGTTAAAATCCCCCAAGAGTATCAGCCTCTCGTGGTTTGGTATTTTGTCTGTTACTCGCTGTAAATGTTTAAAGAATTCCTGTCTTTCTTGCATAGGCTTGCATGACTCAGGTGCATACACTACCACAATGTGTCCTTTTTAATAATTAGTGGTCATTGATACTTGTAGTATTCGGGAGTTTATGTACTGGCATTCTGTTTTATTGAGTATTATATATATTTTGACTTGAGTAGTAACCCAACTTCTTATTTTGCTCGCTCCTCTTTTGCTACCCCGCTGTGCACTAAAACGAAGTTGTTAAATGTTTTCTGACCATTACCTTTAATTTTTTTTCCTGGATTGCGCATATGTCAATTTTATGATGTTCTAGCACGAGCACCAGTTTCTGATATTTATTATTGGACTTGATATTCCATATCCCAATGCGTAATGTATCTCGCTTTTTTCATGTCCGTTTTCTCGCGTGTCGTCGTCTTTGGGTCCGTCCTATTCCGAGGCTCATTCGTGGCGCTTTGAGCATTGTTTACTTTGAGGCAAGTCGCTAGCCTAACCTCAAAACACTCAATCTCGAGGACCAGTTCCAATTTTTGTTTCACGGTGGATATTTTATTTTGCCACTACCCTCCGAGTCAAGAGTCGGCGAGCGTTCCCCAATTCCAATGGGGACGCGCCCGATAGTGGTAATAGACCTTTTCATAGTTGACATTTTTTTGTGCGCATGTGTCAATTTCCGCCATGTTATACGTCAAAAAGTGCCTGAACTTTTTGACGTATAACCAAAGAGTATTAAGATACTCTTTGCGTATAACTAAATATGTGCCCGAAACTTTATTATTCCCGCCTTTCTTGGACCATGCGCATGCGCTTAACCAACCGTAAAAAGTTCTATTGGGAAATTCCCGCACAGGATTTTTTTACTGGTTGATATGTTTAATATTGAGTGTTAGAAACTGAATTGTATCTGTTCAATTTTTTGATTTTATTAGTTCCATGCAAAATACGATACTCGTACAAAAATAAATTTTAAAATATAGTTATGCTCTCTACTAAAGCTGTGTGATACCATTTTAGTATATCTTTCTCTGATAAATTAATATATACATAAATAAATAGTTACAATTAAGTAAGTTAAAAATAGAATACAAGCAACGCAAGTCATTGACTGAAAGCCATGAAAATAGTTAGCAATTACGTTACTATCCAACGAGCGTGCAGCTAATCTTTTAACAGACTGACTGACTACAATAGAATTTTTATTATCCTACATATTTAATCTAAGTGTTTGGTATGCGCGTCTATGGCGGATTCACTTGATCTTGATTACTTCATTTTGATGTTTGTTTTTGAAAGAATTGGCCTGAGAGGGATAGAAAAAAAAACAACCTCTACTAGTTTTCAAAATAAACTCATTCAATTGTTGCACTTTTCACATCGAGTAATAAACAAAATCTTAACTAATACTAAATAATTAACTAATCCCCTTCTAAACTCCCCCTCTCAAAATTTGCCCTCAAAACGCGGACTGCAAGTCTTCATCGGTCATAAATAGTCGTAAGTGGCAATGTCATAGTTGTCATAACTTTGAACTATAAGGTGGATGGTCAATTTTTGAGAATCCACAGTCCCTCACTGCAGCCTTTGCAATTGCCGCCGTGTGAACCAGCCGGTGTATTGTATTGCAGTAGCCGCACACCTCGAGCAAGCTTTCCTCGCCGCTTTTCATTAATTGCATGTCTAGTTTATATAGTAAGCTAGCATAATAGGTGACGTCTACAGTAGTATTCCGTTCTTTAGATTCCTCAGAGAGTAGATTTAGATTCCGTTCTTTAGAAAAGGATACCCTCACTATGCCAGAAGATTGTTGCCATGATTTTTTTAGTGGATTTTGACACCTTTGCCTTTACATCTTGGTGGTACTTCACTCCAATAACGCCATTCCATTGACTCCGAGCTGTTTTTTAATTGCAGCTGGGGTTTGATCCTCTTTACTTCTTCTTCTTCTGTTGCCTTACACCCATTTGCGTTGGCGAATTTTTTTTCTACATACTTAATGTAATTGTCTGCAAGCTCCTTAATACGCACCTTATTTTCGCCTCCGACGTTGAAATGTTTATAAAATTTAATCTAGGATTATTATAGGATCTATTTTAATAAAGCGTTGCATAGCGTTGCAAAAAAGTAAAAAAATAAAATTTCTCTCTTGTTCTTCTCACGAAAATTTTTAACTTTAATACTTTCATGACTTTTTGAATAATTTCGCATTTTTTTTACATTTCTTGATTATTGCTGCGGCACCCCAGGCATATGCTCGCGGCACCCAGTTAGAGAACTCCCGCTCTAACCAACCTTGGTGGCGAATGTTACATTACTATTTACATTAAAATATAATCAAAATATATAGAAATAAAAAATTAAATACATAGGCATTAGGATTATTTCTATTATGAATTCAAATTTTATTTATATTATTATTATGTTGATTTTTAGGTTAAACCTAAGATGGGGGCAAATTCATGTCCCTTGCAATTAGTTGCTTATTGGAAATGCGAAGAATCCCATACGGACCTCAAAGTAGATTATAAATATAATTCGCATGCAATGAGCTCAGCTTCTCCATTATTGAATGTAACTGTCGCTGTGCCTGTAGATGGTAGTGTAAAGAGTACTCAATCTAAACCCCAAGCACAATGGTATATAAATATTTGTTCTAAAAAATATAAGATTAATTGTTTGACTGTTTAAGGAATAGGGAATCAAATCGTATAATATGGAAATTTACCGAATTATCCCAACATTCTGAAAATCATGGTGTTGGCTCTATGTTAGCAAGATTTGATTTAGAAGATGGACCTACAAATCCAGCAATAATTTCTGCACAGTTTAATTGTGAAGGAACTACTTTATCTGGAATTGGATTCCAATTAATGGGATCTGGTTATCGACTGTCGTTAGTCAAGAGACGATTTATATCAGGCAAGTACATCTGTGATGGTGATCTGAAGTACTCTAGTTCAGGAACTGGAACTCCTTCTTCAACTACTAGCGCTGGTAACTGCTAGCATTCCAACATATCAGCGTTCATTTTAGTTAATGTAAAATGTTTTAAAGCAGAAAATTTATCGTATATATAAAACCATTAATTTTATTTTATTGTCATGGTTATCTAAATAAAACAAGAAAATTGTCAAATAGTAATTTCCCTTTTGCAAGAAAACAATATTAATACAAATTTTCATGTTATAATGTTTTATTTATATATATATATATATATATATATATATATATATATATATATATATATATATATATATATATATATGTATATATATATTTATAAATATATATATATATACATATATATATATATATATATATATATATATATATATATATGTATATAAGTTGTATTTGAGGTTTTCGCGGATAGATACCTGTGTTGTTTTGTTTTCTCGGGGATTCCGCGTTTGATGTTGAGGGTTGGTTCTGATAAGAACCAGATTCTCGACGTTTCGGCGAACCAACATTCGCCATTTTCAAGAGAATGCGTCCGCGCGGGTCAACTGTTAGACGCATACAGAGAGCTCGTTCCTGGGATGCGACTACTTATAGCTGTCTGGCTTCGGGTCATGCGCGTTGTGTGCGGTGCTTCGGTTCGGTTGTTTGTTTGTCTTGTTGGTCGTACATGAGTCTGTGGTGTCTGGGATTGCATTTTGAGGGTGGATATGATCGGGAGCCATGCTGGGGGGAGTCTCAAGGAATCGTCTCTCGTGTTCATGCAGTAGTCCCGTTTTTCTATCTCTATGGCTTCTCTGTATACTCGTGACGTTTCGTGGCTAATCTGTGCAAGAGTCCTTGAATTTCTAAAGTCCATCCAGTGACCGGTGTTTGTGTGTTGGACAAGAGCCGATGAAACTTTGTCTCTGTGTCTGACTGAAACTACATGTTCTTGAATCCTAGCCAATATTTTTCTATTGATACGTCCAAAGTAGGTTCGTTCACATGTTCCGCAAGGTATTTCGTAAATTCCATGGGATTCTAACGGGATGGTGTCTTTAACGCTGCGTAACATGGAGTATATTTTGTGATTAGGTTTGAAAATGGTGTCGATGTTATGTCTTTTAAGGATTCTGGCTATTTTGTCGGTTGATCCATGCACATATGGTAGGTATGCTGTGCTAACGGGTTTCTGGCGTTGTTCAGTTCTTTGGCTACTGTTCTCTGTACGACGGAAAGCTGGATATTAAGCTGTTGGGATATCCATTTGAAGAAAGAGCTTCTCGTAAGTTCCTCAATTCTTTCGGTAAGTTAAGCTGGTCGGCTAGTCTTTTAGATCGGGTGGTAAGAGTGTTGACTACAGATGCTAGTTGTTTGGGATGATGGTGCGAAGAAGCGTTCAGATATCTGTCTGTATGGGTTGGTTTCCGATACACAGTGTGACTCAAGGTGCCATCAGGTTTCTTTAGATTACAAATGTGTCGTCAACATATCTTAACCAGAGTGTAGGTTTAAGTGTGGCTGATGAGATTGCCTTTTCCTCAAAATCTGTAAGAAATATGTTGGCTATTACTGGACATAGAGGTGAACCCATTGGTGCTCCTAGGACTTGTGTGTATATTTGACCATCATACTGAAAGTATGTATTTTATAAACAATGTTCTGCCAGATCTCACAAGGAGGTGGCCGGGCTGGAGTGGTGATTTTTCAGTATGTCCATGAATTGCTCTTTCTTCGTTCAGCATTGTGGACATAGGAATCACAATCTTCAGCGTATGGTTGTAAACATTTTGCTAAATGTTTTGCAAGAAGTTGGACCGGTGGACCAACTGAGCTTACTATTGGTTGGAGTGCGGCTCCATCTTTGTGGATCTTTGCTAAACCATATATCTTGGGACACCGTGAAGATTTCTCCCATGGTATAAGATAATTCATTGTTTCCTTGTCAATGCTGGAGCTTAGGATCTTTTGTCTGGTAGTTTTCTCAAGATAGGTTGTGGGGTCCGTTGTACTGGGTAGATAAGCTGGATCATCTAAGATTGTGGTCATTTTTTGTTTATAGTCAGCACTGTTCCTGACTACAGAGCAATTTCCCTTATCAGCTGGTAGGATCACAATGCTGTTGTCTTCTTAGTGCTTTGAGTTCCTCGTGTGAGATGTTTCTTGTCGGTGGTTTGGCAGATCTTAAAATGTGGCATGTTTCCTGTCTTATTGCCTCGGCTAATGTGGTAGGGAGTTGTGAAATAGCAGTCTCGACACCAGTGATTATGTCTTCTTTGGGAAGGCGAGTTGGTGCTATTGCAAAGTTAAAACCCTTGCCCAGTACGGTTTTGGTAGGTTCGTCTAGGGGCTGGTCTGAAAGATTGTAAACTACTTTGTCGATGTTGAGTGGTTTTGGTGCAGGTTTTTGTCTCTGTCTGAGAAGGTTGTATTTTTCTTTCTGTCTACTGGTAATTAATAATCTATTCTGTTCGGCTCTGTTGTTAGATATTAAGTCTATCTGTTGCCAGAGGAGAGGGTGGAGCGTAGTGGTTAGAGCTATGTGGGTTGTCAGGATATTTTGACTGATGCTGTCAAGTTTCTGTCGTTTGGTTTGGATTTCGTCCCGAAGCAAACCTTGGCTTGCGTCTACACAACGCAAGCCAAGGTTTGCTTCGGGACGAAATCCAAACCAAACGGCAGAAACTTGACAGCATCAGTCAAAATATCCTGACAACCGACACCAACCCATGCTACGCAGCGTTAAAGACACCATCCCTTAAGAATCCCATGGAATTTACGAAATACCTTGCGGAACATGTGAACGAACCTACATTGGACGTACCAATAGAAAAATATCGGCTGGGATTCAAGAACATGTAGTTTCAGTCAGACACAGAGACAAAGTTTCATCGGCTCTTGACCAACACACAAACACCGGTCACTGGATGGACTTTAGAAATTCAAGGACTCTTGCACAGATTAGCCACGAAACGTCACGAGTATACAAAGTAGCCATAGAGATAGAAAAACGAGACTACTGCATGAACACGAGAGACGATTCCTTGAGACTCCCCCAGCATGGCGACTGATTATATCCACCCTCAAAATGCAATCCCAAACACCCCAGACTCATGTACGACCAACAAGACAAACAAACAACCGAACCGAAGCACCACACACAACGCGCATGACCCGAAGCCAGACAGCTATAAGTAGTCGCATCCCACGAAGGAGCTCTCAGTATGCGTCTAACGGTTCAACCGCGCGGACGCATATATCTCTTGAAAATGGCGAATGTTGGTTCGCCGAAACGTCGAGAATCCGATTCTTTTCAGAACCAACCCTCAACATCAACGCGGAATCCCCGAGAAAACAAAACAACACACATATATATATATATATATATATATATATATATATATATATTATATATAAATATAGTTTATGATGCCTATTTTATAATCTGTAATTTTTTAAATAAAATATTAACAATCAATTGTGCAACTTTAGGAAGTGGTTCATAAAAGGCCTTTGGCAAGCCATGCATTTAACGCTTATTAACTGTTGACTACATTTCCAGGTCACAAAAACGGAAAATTTAAAATGGGGTTGGTAGCGTCTTTATTTTATACTACTAATTCTAATAATATATACAATTATTAAAACAATATTAGTGGAATATTAAATAAACTAGAAATAATATGAAACGGCATTCACAGTTTTTTTTAAACGCAACAAACGAAGTCACAGAGAAAAATATTACACGGGGTATACGTCGAGAACAATAATCAAATCTATGAATAATATATACATATATATTAATTTGTTGTCGAGAATTTTGGATCATCAAAGTTTTGAATCACCATGCAACCCTAAATGGCGAATCTCTTGTCGAGACTCCCCACGGGTTATTTTTTCAAAAGTACAGGTGAACTGATAGTATGAAACTCTCCTAAGGCCTATACCACTAAACCAATTTCCTTCTTCTATTCTCTTAGCTTAGCTTTCTAAATCACTATTTAGCCTCAATGCATGCTTGGTAATATAAGAATGGGCGTTCAATTTGTCGTCAAAAAAAAATCATAGAAACTATGAATGCGTAATGGTAATGTGATGGTTGCTCTAGAGTGTGGCCCTGTCTTGAATATTAGACAATAAGTTAAAAATGTGAATGCCATTTTAGTAATTTTAAAATATATTATAAGTGCAATATTGTTACTGTATATAAAATGTTCGTTAGTTAGAAATTCAGTGTCTGAGGTTTTTCTAGTGAATTCAAACGTACATACACCAAACTTATTTTCTTAACTTAATCATCTAAGTTATATTATTTTTTAAATGTAAGCTATGGAGTAATAAATGCTTACAAATTGTTCTATTTAAGAAAAATAATTATTTCATTCCCATTATCAATATTTATTAATATAACTGATCATGAGCAAATACAAGTAAATAATTAAATTATGTAGACAGAGCCAATTTAATAATAAATTATATAGCCAAATTATGTAATTAATCAATGTAGTCCAACCATCCTTTAAACTGTTTGAAGTGTTGAAGTTTTCGTCATTGTTCAAGAATTCGTCAGTCATCTAAAAATGCTCGAGATGGTGTAAACTTCTATCTCATATATCTATTAATTGGTTTGCTATAACAGATTGTTAAGATGGAAGGAGATTCAAAAATATATTCAATCTCATTATAGCCCATAACACTTATACCCCAGCTCCGTCGTCAGATACTATTCAATTAACCTATTTGCTATAATATTTTTGTAGTATTTTTATTTTGCTGAGATATACCATCGGCGATCTACCATAAAAACATTAGGCGGCAAGCGATCGACTAGGTAAAAATAAAATTAAAAGTTTATAAATGGTGGGTATTTATGAATTGCAAAGATTATCTCATATACGTAAGTATTGAAATTAAATTAATAAGTGACCTTTAACTAACTTTCTTTTGATGTCGATGCTTGGTACTGCGCGTCGTCTGTATACTTAGTATAGGACGGAACGTAATTAATAAAACGGTGGAGTATGGTATTTTTATGTAAAAGAATACGAATAACAACCGATAAGCAATATAGAATAACAATAGATAAAATAGCAACAAAACCAGCAGGTGTCCTTCCTACAAACTCTGCTGCAAACGCAGCATTCACTTAAATTGTGAGAAAAACAAAACGTGTCCTTTCCGCTTACGCAGCACACACATACACAATGAAGAGATCAGGAAGAGATCTCGTCGAGATCTGGTTGAGATAGCAAACATTAGTTAAAACCCGTACCTACCAATCGCAATAAAGCGGCGGAGTCTGGTAATGGCGCCAAATTCAAAAATGTAGTTTAAGTTATGGGCAGTGTGTGCGCGAAGTGTGTTCCTTGTTCTTTTGTCTCGAATAGCTGACATATTGCCGCCCAATTTTTTAGAGAATCTTGAGTGTGGTTATCCCGATTAAATCAGCAGTTCTTATTGCTATATATCTTTTTTATTGTTTTAATAAAAATAATTACTATTTCTTTTTCAGTTTTACATTAGTTAGGTTAGTGTTACATCCAGCATGGAAAGGTAATATATATAATCAGAATAGTTGATTCTTCTGAAAACAACTATTCGACCTAGCATGCTATTCGACCCAAATCAACAATTACCCCCAACACTAAAAAATATACTTTAAATATCAACAAATTGATATATGGCAGACTTGATATATAGCGTGCAAGTTCCAAACGGTTCATTATTTCAAATAAATTTTTGAATTTGGCGCCATTACCAGACTCCGCCGCTTTATTGCGATTGGTAGGTACGGGTTTTAACTAATGTTTGCTGGTTGAGATAGGCAGGGGGATGGCACTCTTATAGGTGACCTTGTGACAAAAGTTTTAATTCAATAATGAATTTATAGATGGCTTGGTCGTTTAAATTAAGAGGTAGATGGCACTGAGTACGTGAAATCTCAAGTAAATAACTAGTGTTGTTTACATTTATAGTAGCAAAATGTCACCCAGAGACAAATGTTTAAAGATGATGTCGCCAATGTGTAAGATATTCATTCATTATATTGGATATATAAGTTTTTTGTTTTTGTTAATAAGTGCTATTTATCCGGTCAAGGAATTTTACATCCAAGCATCCAAGAATATATTGTGTCTGCAAGATATTATTAGTGCAAGACAATTGAAAATAATTCTCCTTACATTAGTTATAATCTAAATTGAAAGGTAAATGTTCATGTTTTTATTGTATTAAACATGATTGGTTTATTACCATCATATCCATTACTTTCTGACAATGGATTTCATATATTTCTGATGTGTTGTTCCTGTTTGTGAAAGTAATATGAAGGATGACCCTCTACAAAGTTTTATATATATATATATATATATATATATATATATATATATATATATATATATATATATATATTAATGTAAATACATATTTAATATATTATTAGTACATGTAAATAACATATTTAACAAATTGTTTTTAATTTTCACCCTATTTTAAATAAATTATATTATCGCATATATTTAATAAAACATTCATATAGCCCGCGTTTGATAATTAGTTCCATAATGTTTTCATAGTTAGCGCAAACTTCTGTCACAAAAATTCCTTAGTGGGTGTCGCATCTCTCTTTAGATACTTGTCTCTGGAGATAGGTAACTTAGCTTGGAAATTTGTCCTATTTCGAATTGTATTCAGTGTTTCTCTCTTGAGCATGTAATGCCTTATATCAGGGGTGTCCAAACTTTCCAGCCTTAGGGCCATACTGATTACTCCAGTAAGTTCCGAGGGCCAAAACCATATTATCATTGTTGCCGGTGGTAAAAAGTGAAATAGTCCACTGATGAAAAAAAAAGTCCGAAAAAGTACGCAACGTTTAAAAAAGGTTGCAAATCGGACTAAAGTCCGCAAAACGGCAACACTGCATATTATTAATTTTCCTGTCATTATCTGTAATTTCTAGATTAGTCGTAGAGTACGAGCCATGAGGAGTAACGTGACACGACATCTGGTGGACACAAGCGGAAATAGGTAGTACCTTCTATCGCTAACAGATGGCGCTAATAGCACGTACAGAATAATCTCGTTGGTTCGAGAAAGTTCTGGTGTCTTCCACTCACTTCTAGATGGCAGTAATTGGAATATATAAGAAGGCTAGTGGCGCAACCACAAGTCAGTTCCTATGACACTGTTGTGAAATAAAATAGTGCGTACCTCCTTAAAACGTGTTTGTGCGTGTTTAAGTTTGACATCTTTGAAACAGTATTTTGATTTGAATTGTTGCTTTTGTGTGTGATTTAGTAGTATGGAAAAGATGCGAAAAATTGATAATGAATGCAGAAAATTCAAAGATCAGTGGAACATTCAGTATTTCGTAATTGAGTCCAGTAACAAGGCGCTATGTTTCATTTGCAATGAAAGCATAGCCGTTCTCAAGGAATATAACATTAAACGTCATTATGAAACAAAACATTTTCAAAATTACTCAAAATATACAGGAAGTTTGCGGACAGAAAAATTCGAAGCTATGAAGCGCGGATTGAAATCGCAGCAATCTTCATTTACAAAACTGAACAAGAGGCTGCAACTCGTGCCAGTTTTCGTGTGGCTCTTGAAATTGCAAAACGTGAAAACCATTCACCGATGGAGAAATGATCAAAGAATGGATAATTGCAGTAGCCGAAGAACTGTGCCCAGAAAAGGTAAATTTATTAAAAACTGTCAGTATGTCAGCAAACACTGTGGCTCGAAGGGTAGACAACATCGCTGAAAATATATCCTCTCAACTGTTCGACAAAAATGGATATGTTGAGTGGTTTTCTTTGGCCTTGGATGAGTCAACGGATGTGTCAGATACTGCTCAGGTGTTGATTTATATTCGAGGAGTAGATAAAAGCTATGAAGTGCATGAAGAACTTCTTGATATGTATAGTGTTCATGGCACAACTACTGGTATAGATATTTTTAGGAGTTGAAATGGCCATTAATCAAAAGAACCTTCGATGGAAAAACTTGAAATGTATTACAACTGATGGAGGCAAAAACTTGAGTGGGAAAGATAAAGGAGTAGTCGCTCTTGTGTCAAAGGCTGTAGAAAATGACGGTGGTTCCAAACCATTAGTCTTACATTGTATCATTCATCAACAGTCTTTGTGCGGAAAATGTTTGGATATGTCTTAAGTTCTGAACCAGTCATATCAACTGTTAATTTTATCAGATCTTTTGGGCTGAATCACCGACAATTCCGACAATTTATTGAAGAGATTGGAGAAAAGGACTTACCTTATCGTACGTAATGCCGTACGTTGGCTTAGTTGTGGGAAAGTCCTTCAGCGCTTTTTTGAACTTCGAGCAGTGATCGAAATTTTTTTGAATGAAAAGCATCGCCCTCTTACTGAATTACAAAACAACGCATGGCTGTGGAAGTTAGCATTCTATGTTGATTTGACAAAACATGTGAACGAACTGAATTTGAGATTGCAAGGAGAAAACCAGCATCTTCCTGATTTATACACTAATATCAAATCATTCCGGAAGAAATTGATACTGTTTCAATCACAACTACGAAGTAAATGTTTTTCACATTTTAAAACATGTGAAATATTCAGCCACACCACTGAGACTGAGTTTCCTATCGATTTTGCAAATGAAACTTTGAGTGCTTTGAAAATAAATTTTGATACTCGTTTCTCGGACTTTGATGCCATTGCGAATCAAATTAAGATTTTTCAGAATCTTTTTGATACTGACATTGAAACCCTAGCCCCGGAACTTCAAATGGAAATGATTGATCTACAGTGCAGTCACAATATCAAAACTCATCTTTGTTGGAATTTTATAAGAGTCTTCCACTGACACAATTTGATAATTTGCATAAATTTGCTCGTGGGCTGTTTTCTGTTTTTCGTACTACTTATTTGTGTGAGAAGACCTTCTCCAAAATGAAGTACACAAAAAATGTTTACAGATCTAAATTAACTGATGAGCATCTTAAATCTCTTTTAATAATATATAAAAGATAGATATATATATATATAAAAATTTGAAAAAACGACTGATTCTAGGTGCCACTGTACACTGTGCTATAAAATTAAATAAGATAATTTTCAGATCGAGAAAATGGCAGGAGAGTATGGGAATGAAGTATGTTGGAACTTCTCTGCAGAATCATAGAATCTGTAAAACTTTTCAGTGTTACTATATTTCATAATAAAATGTAAAATAAATGCTTTCTTTGTTAAAATTGTGCTTTCATAACTTATCTGTACATGTGCCTATGTACATTATTTTGATACCAGATCTGTCTATTCATATTTTCTTTTCAAATAGTGTTATTATATTTCATCATAAAATGGTACTGCTGTCTTTGCTAAGTTTGAGAAATTAACAAACTTAACAAAGAGATGAATATAAAAAAAATACATTACTTGCTGCACAGACTTAAATTCATATTCTCACGCTCGTTTGCCGGCAGCGCCATCTACTACTACCTTTTATATTACAGTCGACCAGATAACTTATGCGGAGTAAAAATTTAAACGTAGTTACCCATCTCGACATTATCTCTGCACAATGTACAAAGGGTTTCCCACTGAAATATATACTAACTGGAACGAGCGCTGTCTTCTAAGCTTGTGCGGGTAGAGAAACAGGAACCAAGGGGAGCCCTCGCTCCTTGTCTAACCAACAGTGAATTCGAGAGTGGGAGGATGTGATACAGTCAGACCGAAAAGCTAGTTGTATCAAACCAAATCAAGTATTTATGAATACTATGTAAATACAAAATATTTTGTCATGTGCTACTAGTATTATATAAATAATAATTTTCTTTTTGTATTATATATTACATGTATAAAATAATATAGATGTATTTATACTATACATTAGGTTTTTTACTAAGACTGTACTAGACAGAGCGATACGAGGGCTTCCCTTGAGGCCTCTCTCTCTACCCGCACAAGGTTAGAAGCCAGCACTCGTTCCAGTTAGTATATATTTCAGTGGTGAAACCCTTTGTACATTGTGTTTGCGTGTGCTGCGTAAGCGGAAAGGACACGTTTTGTTTTTCTCACACTTTAAGTGAATGCTGTGTTTGCGGCAGAGTTTGTAGGAAGGACACCTGCTGGTTTTGTTGCTATTTTATCTATTGTTATTCTATATTGCTTATCGGTTGTTATTCGTATTCTTTTACATAAAAATACCATACTCCACCGTTTTATTTTTAAGTTTAGATCTGAACTTGGTAGCTGTAATTGTTTTAACACAATTAAAAACTTCTTAAAAAATCCACGATTGACTTCAACAACATAACTTACGTGATTCAAACAGAAATTATAAAGACTAGAAGATTCGGCGCATTCGGTAGGATATTCCGAGTGATTCTCGAGTGAATATCGAAATACAATCGTATCCTTCGTTTCAACGATTAACGGAAGAATCCAGTATTTGAACTGGAGTATTTGAACAAGGACCAAGGACTCTCCAAAAATAGAGAAACCAGAAAAAAGTTCCAGTTCCAGAAGTCAATTTTGTCCAAAATTAATAGCATTAACTTAAATGGACAAGACAGTGTTACTGTAAGTATTCATATTTTTTGGAGGTTGAATTAAATTGTGTTAGATGTGTTGTTTTTAGGGTTTTTCGGGTTCGAGTACCCGGACCCGGACTCGACGAGTCCAAGGGAAAATACCCGATACCCGATCTAAGACTCGACGAGTCTCGGGTCTTGAATGTTTGGCATTCAGTACACCGCGTCGTAAAGAAGATCGACGATTTAGCATTACACTTAATGAATGGACGAGTATGAAAATTCTAACATATCTAAATATGATTTTGCATGGAATTGACTCTGAAGTTTATAATCTGAGTTTATTGAGAATTTTTAACTCATGTACTGCTATACAATTTGTCGAAATAGTCGAAAAACACTTAAACACATTTAATATAAAATTAAAAAAAACATATAGTTGGTTCAACCGGCGACGGTGCAAGTGTACTGATGAAATTTAGACGAGAATCTTCTAGTCTTTATAATTTCTGTTTGAATCACACTACACACTTATCTGTTTGTGATGTAGTATATAAAAAGAAAAATATTACCGGCTTGCAAGATGAAGATGACCACGAGTGCGTCAATGATGTCGAAGAATACGGACAAGTTGAAGTAGATTTAGACAATTTAGAAGGGAATTCATCCATTTGCTTTCCGCTCTTAGCCTCTGGTGGAGTTTTGTTTTACTTACCTATTTACCATAACATTCTCTAAATCCCTTGTTTATCTTAGTCCCACTTAGCTTAATCGGCAAGTTCGTACAGTATCGCTTGCTTTACCATATGCGTGAACATGAAAAATCCTTTCGTGCTTTTTTTTTAAATTGCGAGACAGATTAGAGCGGGACCCGAAAAATCGGACTCGGACTCACCGAGTCTAAAAAGACCCAAACCCTAGTTGTATTTTGTGCGCTGTGTATATTTTTGATGGTTGGCAGCACTGAGCCGGCTTAAGGTAGGCGTCCACATTTTAGCATCGTACGTATCGGAAGCATCGCATCAAACGGATTATTTTTGTATAATGCGTCCACAGGATCAGCAGCGATCGGATTTGCCGACGCAACTACAAGCAAATACCATATTCCGTATGACGTCATCGGCACGCATCATAAAAGTTGCCCCTTGGAGCATCGGCATCGGCATTGCCAATGTATGTGAATTGAATGTGAAGGAAGTCATTATTATAATCGTGTGTAAAAGTATCCAAATCGTGCATAAAAGTACAATGTAAATCAAACGGAGTTTCATTATTAAACGATTTCTGTTTGCTGTTACCATGGCTAATAACTTGCGTCACTAAACAAAAAACATCGACGTAGTGAAAATAAATTTTCTGACGTATATTAAAATTGAATTAATTTTTCTTATTTTGAATTAAGAAGCCTCGGCCTCTCAATCTGGATTTATTTGGCTCTAATATAACCTAACCATAACCTAATCTAGATTAAATCTAGTCTTTGTGATTAAACCACTCGCTATTGGCTCGTGCTTTAAACTCATGCACAAAATCCCTGCTTCACCCACTTTTATCAAAAACTATTATTATTGTATACATGCATATATGGTACTTGTCTATAAATATACAAAAATGTATTTATTATTAATTATTGGTAAGTATAAAAATATTTGTAATAAACAATAATTTGAACATTATGCTTTTTAATTATTTTAAATATTTTATTTAAAAAAAATATGATTTTATTTCCCGGTAATTTTAGTTTGTTTTTAAATGTGAAATTATTATTATTTATATTTATATATTATTTATGTATTTATATAATTATTATAAGCTTAATATAGATTTTAAAGTTTAATGTTCAACTGCATTTTTTCATTTGTGCATATTTTAATGATATTGAATAAAACTGAAATAATATTCTGTTTAAAATGAAGCAATAACTCCGTCCATTTTTGGTCTGTTTCCAAGTTTGCAGACCAGTAGCATTTAATTTTTTCATCAGTAACGTATCTTTTTTACCAATAACACTACATTAATATATTCAAATGATTTTTACACGTATTCCCATAAAATCCTTTTTTAATGTCACCCAATGAAAATTTCAGAACGCGGTGCCATTAAACGATCACAATTTCTGAAAGAAGTTTTTTATCATAACTGCTTGAAATATCTTGAAGAATGGACAGTTGAATTGGAGGATATTAAAAAATTTCATTGGTTGACATTAAAAAAGGTAATTTTATGGAAATATGCGGAAAAATCTTATATTATATATTACAGTACATTTAAAATAATAAATGGAGATATTTTCTAAAAAGCGGGACATTTTTAAAAATCGGCGGGAGGCGGGACTTTATTCCAAAAAGGGGGCTGTCCTGCCAAAATCGGGACGTGTGGTCATTTTAGATACGTACGATGCGAAGCTGTGGACGCCTACCTTAAAAGTTGCCCCTCGGAGCATCGGCATCGGCATTGCCGACGGGTAGATTCGTGCGATCGGTACAATTCGGATCAAAGGACGCACTTGTATTACCTTCTATAGAAAGAATACTTCCATCCGTTTGATGCGATGCGTCCGATACGAAAATGTGGAGTCACGTCACGTTTCCGTTCCGTAAGTTCCGATAAGTATGAGTCACAAAAACTATGTTTTCTTGGGAGTCAAATGGCGCTGTCTACACTGAGCCGGCGCAGTCACGAATCAGAACAGGCAGTCACACTGCAGTCACCGTACAGTCAAAATCAGATTTCTTAAAGCTATTTTTTTGTTTGACTGACGTCAAAAATGAAAATGTGTGAAGTAAAGGAAAATCTTCATTTGAGAAAAGGGAAACTAAAAGTAACATTGAAAGCGAGGAAGTAGAACATGGCGATGAGACAAAATCTACATGGACAGAAAATGTTGAAGAGAAGAAAATGCTATTCTTGGTGGTAGTGATATTGTAGGAAGTGATGTTCCACAGAATAGTCAAGATCAGAGCGAGGAACGTCCAAAGTTGCGACCATCAAATCATAGTAACAAGGGGAACTTCCGACGTCTGGAATATATAAGAATACATTAGAAAAAATATGACCAGCGTTAAAAAAATGATGAGTGAGCTCGATCCACCGATCCAGCAATTACGAAGCTTGAACTTAACCACTCGGCTACCGCCATCTTATACACGTTGACGCAGTGCAAATGTATATGTTCGACGCGGAAAACTTCGAAGAGAGAAAATTGCAATTTTCTCGAAAATGCCGAAGTAGTACGCTTTGCTACTTGCACATAATGTCGTCCTAATGGACTACTAAAAGTGTACAAAGTTTGAAGAAAATCCGTGATCCAGACCTCGGAAGTTCCCCTTGTAAATCAAGAACAGTTACAAAAAAATAAAATGAACCAACGCTGCAATCTAAAATTACAATCTCAACACCCAGTTGATACTTCTTTGGGCTTCTTTTGGGAATATTTGGGAAAATTTGACGTAGTGGGATTGGTAGAAACGTGGGTGGAAGAGAAGGGGTGGGAAAAATTGGAAAAAATAATGCCGAAAGAGTTTAAGTGGAAGTGCCAATTTGCAGAGAGGGTAAGCAGGAAAGGGAGAGCTAAAGGGGGGATAATAATGGGAGTGAAAAAGGGTTTGGAAGAAGAAAACAGAACCGAAGCAAAAGAAGAAAGAGGCATTATGGAAAGAACGGTGAAAATTAGACAGAAAAAATGGAGAATTATAACAATATACAGCAGAAGTATGAAAGAAACGAAGAGAATGATAGAAGAGCGAGTAAAACAGCAAGACGAGGGAACTCTGGTGATTGGGGGGGACTTTAACGCAAGAATTGGAGGAAAGGGAATACGGCTAGAAGAAGATCAAACAACAATAGAAAGAAGACCAACAAAAGACGCAACAGAAAACGCCGAAGGGAGACTACTGATTAGTCTAGTAGAAGAAAGAGGGTGGGACATACTTAATGGAAACAGTATAGGAGATGAGAAAGGAGAGTACACATATATTGGACCAAGAGGGGAGACAGTTATTGACTATGTTATGGTGAATGAAGAAGCATGGGATGAAATAGAACAATTCAAGGTGGGAGAAAGAATCGAGTCGGATCATATGCCATTGGAAGTGAAGACAAAAGGAAGAGAGAAAAATAGAAGAAGTGAGAAGGATGTTAGAAGAAAAATTGTCAAGAATATCTGGACGGAAGAAGCAATAGAAAATTATAGAACAAGACTTAGGGAGGCTAGATACGAAGAGGAAGGGATAAACGAAAAAGTGAAAGAACTGGGTGATCACGTAAAAAATGCAACAGAAAAAAAAGTGATAGAGACAAGAGTGAAGGTGGGGTCTTGGAAAAACGAGTGGTGGGATAAAGAATGCAGGGAAGGGAAGCAAGCAGTAAGAAAGAAATTAAGAAATTGGAAAAGAGGAATAGCAAGTAATGAGGATTACAAGAGAGCACGCAAGAGGTACAAATTAGTATGCAAGGAGAAGAAGCAAAAGAAATGGATGGAAGAAGAACTAAAGATGAAAGGCATAAAGACGGAAGAAGAGGTATGGAAATACATAAATAGGGAAAGAAAGAAAAAAGTAGAAAGAGTGAGTAATAGAATTACTATGGAGGAATGGAGAAAGTACTTCAGTCAGCTGCTGGGTGGTGATGAAATCAGACAGGAAAAGAAAAAGAGTCAACACAGGGTGGGAGAAATAGAAGAGATAACAAGAGAAGAATTAGAACAACAACTGAGTAAACTGAAAAAGAAAAAGGCACCGGGGAGGGACGGTATACAGAATGAATCGTGGATATATGGAACTGAAAGGGAAGCTGACAGGCTGTTGGAGATAATGAATGGAGTGTGGAAGGGAGAGGGCTTCCCACAGGAGTGGAAAGAGGGGATAATATGCCCCATATATAAGAAAGGAGAAAGGGAAACAGCAAGCAATTACAGGGGGATCACGATGCTCAATACGGCATATAAGATATATGCAATGATTGTAGAAGAGAGATTGACGAAGGAATTGAAGGAGCGAGGTGTGATACCAGACGGACAGGCGGGATTTAGGAAAGGGAGAGGGACCATGGATAATGTATACATCTTGAATCACATAGTAGGGAATGAGATAAAAAAGAAGGGCGGCAAGGTGTATGCATTATTTGTGGACCTGAAGGCGGCCTTTGATAATGTAGCAAGAGAGGCACTGTGGGAATGCCTGAGAAAGAAAAGGATAAAGGAGCATCTGATATCAAAATTAGAAGAGATTTATGAAGAAACAATAAGTAGAGTGAGAGTTGGTGAAAGGGTGAGCGAAGGTTTTAATACGCATAAGGGAGTGAGACAAGGCTGCCCACTAAGCCCCAGCCTGTTTGCAGCATTTATTGGAGACATAGAGGAGATGTTCAGCAAGGCGCAGACGGGTGGGTTTGTGGTGGGCAAAGAAAAAGTGTGGTCCCTAGCCTACGCGGACGATTTGGTGGTGCTAGCGAGAGACGAGAAAGGGATGAAAGAAATGATAAGAAACATGGAGAAATATATGAGGAGGAAAAATCTGACAGTGAATGTGGAAAAGTCCAAGATGATGGTGTTTAGAAAAGGGGGTGGCAGGAGAAGAGTAATTGAGTGGAGATGGGAGAAGGAGAAAATTGAAGAAGTAAAAGAATTTAAATACCTAGGGTACGTGTTTAATGAGAGAAATACTGAAACAGCACACATGAGAGAGTTAGTAAAGAAAGCCAATAAAATACTAGGAGTGGTATGGGGAATAGGAGAGAGAAAATTTGGGCACGACTATAGAAGGAGAGTGATGATGTTTGATAGCCTAGTGAAAAGTGTGATGATGTATGGAGCGGAAATATGGGGATGGAGAGAGCAAGAAGGACTGGAAAGGGTGCAAGAAAAATATTTGAAATGGGTGCTAGGACTAGGTAGAGAGACCCCGGGCTATATAGTGATGGAGGAAACAAAGAGAGATGGAATAAGAATAGAAGCAGGAAAGAGAGCAATAAGTTTTGAGGAGAGAGTGATAGAGAGAGGAGAGTGCAGAATTCTGCAAGAGTGCCTCAAAGAAAAAAGAAAAGAAATAGGAAAGGGGGTGTGGAAAGAGAGGGAAGCATATCTAGAAAGAAACGGGTATGCAGGAGCGGAGATAGAAAGAATGAGAGAGAGAGGTAGAGTAATGACAGAGGAATTGGTCCAGAGAGATAGAGATGTGCAAAGGCAAGAAAGGAGAGCAAGAATTAGGGAGTCTAGGTACAATGGGAAATATGAAAAAATAATAACGGAAGAACTGCCAAAGTACCTAGGAAGAGAAAGTAGAAAAGAGAGAGTGACAATAGCAAGATTCAGATGTGGAAATGAAGAGAGAGATAATAAATTTTGGATGGAGGATAGGAATAGAGTATGCAGGATGTGTGGAGAAAACAAGGAGACAATAGAACACCTGCTGAACGAATGTTCAGAAATGAGAGAAAGGGACGAGTGTAGAGAAGAGATTTTAAATGAGGATGGAAGAGGGATAGATTGGATGAAGAAAGTGGAGGAGAGAAGAAGAGCAATATGTGGGGCGGGAAGCTGGTAATCGGTTTAGGGATTGGAATTTAATGGCTTTCTTTTTTTTTTTGTTTTTAGTTTGATTAGTATGATTCTTTTTTTTTTCTTTCTCTCTTTTTTTAATTTATATTATGTACAATATTTGTATATTAATTATATATGTACTGGATTTTGATGATGTAAAATTTTGGAACCAATTTATAAACCCGTAAGGGTATTAAATATACATAATACATACATACTTCTTTGGGCTAGAATTGCTACAACTATAAATAAATTTTCTCCATACCATCTTCATTTAGCTAAAGGAGAAATATTTAAAACTGTTTAGAAATACGAATATGAAGCAATTATGGTACATCAACGTAACACGACACTAAATTCTCCATTTCTTTTACCTTCCTCGTCTACAATGACTACTCAATATTCACCAACATGACTTGAACAACAAGACACAGTATAACATTACTTTCATCAGTTTCAACCTGATACCGATGATTATTTTGTGACTTGAGTCACAAAATAATGATTTACAAATAATTAATGTGTAATAAAAGTACGTATTTGTATCAGTGCATGCTAATAAGTGCTATCTTGTTTTTTTTATGCATTTTAGAATGTTAAAACAGTTTTCGGTCATTCCAAAACACTGAAATGAAATTTGTTTCATCGTCGATCAATTCTTTAAATAATGTGATAAAATCTCCATCTATTTGTCTTTTTCCCCATGCCTCGTGAACAGTGTTCCTTCTAATTTTTTGTGACCTGTGTGCGCACCTGTGTTTTAAAAAAGCGCATATAATAAAAAATACAATCTCAATCGCCTCACTACACAGTCCATTGAACATAGGCGTCCCTCATATGGCACCATCTCTTTTTTTCTTGCGCTTCTCTTATCCAATTACACACTGTTGTTAATTTCATGTCGTTCGTCCAGCGCATCAATGGTCGTCCTCTATTTCGTCGTCCTAGACATGCTCTCCAGTGCACCAGTCTGTTATTCCATTTCGCGTCCGTACATTTGTATATGTGTCCGGCATAGTTCCATTTTTGAGTGACAATAGTTCCGATCACATCTCTGATTTTCGTAGTGTTTCTGATCCATTCGTTGGTTTTTCTGCCCCTCAACGCTATTCCCAGCATTTGTCTTTCCATGGATCTTTGGGTTACGCCCATTTTGGTCATTGTTAGTTTTGTTAATGTCCATGTTTGACATCCTCTCTAGGGGAATCATCACCTTGTCGTTGGTGAGAGGGATGGACGTAAGGTTACTGAACTTTACGTCCAGAGAGCGGTAGCGTAGCATATGCCGGCGGTAGCGTAGCTACTGGTAGGGCCACCCATGCCGGTAAGGTCTCGAAGTGACAAAGGTGAAGCTAAGAAGATTCCCACGTAGCGTCTGACCCAGAATGGGCGGCTACAGACAGCGTCTGTTCTTCATGTCAGAAGCGGCTGAAACTAACACTCGCCAACCCGCAGCAGTAGGAAGCTAGGAGTTTTAATCCTACATCACCTTCATATGATAAGAAGAAACCAGAAACGGTTCCGAGTCTCCGGCGACCTGCAAGTCTCCAACCAAGGTAGCGGTTGTTACAAGACACAGGTTAGGGGCGCTAAGAATACCCGGAAGACAAAAAATACAATAATAATAAATAATAATTAATATTCTGCTAAATTTTGTACGGACTTTTGTACGGACGCATTTGACATGAAAAAACTACTCTATAATCAAGTAAAATCATTAGCTCGTGGAGACAGAATTTAGCTGATTACTGTGACTTTCCATTCAAATGGAAAATAAGAAATTTTAATACTTACGTTGACTGGTCTAAATTTTTCAATTAACACATTTGCAAAACATACAAACAAGAACAACCATTCACAATTACTTATTATTGAACAATTTTAGAATTATGGATTATATATTTTTTAATGGCTTTTATTTTATACTTCTCTCTCCTGTCTTTTGGTTTTAACCACTCTGTATATACTTTACTTAAATTTACATTGTTTCCGTCATTCATATATGATTTTAGTCTTATCAGCATATCAGCATAGAGTTTTCATGCAATCTATTTCTTTGTTTCGTTTTTCTAGAATTCTAGACCATCATTAAAATTTGGTTATCCATCCATCAAATGATATCCAACCTTCTACTTCATCCGTTGGAAACATATCATCTGTTTTTATAGTCATATTTAAATCATTAGCCTATTTTTAAAGCACGCTTATTTTATTGCACCATGCCATGTTTGCAAAATAATTTTCCTTGATTTTATTAATTCTTGCATGAGCAAATTGAAAAGCATCTATGGGTGTTAATTCACAGGGCCCGATCTAGCTATTTAGCCGCTCCGGACAAAACTAATATTCGCCGCCCTCTACACCACCATCGCCCTGGTGTTTACCACTTGCTATTCCAAAGAAATGTGATATTGCTGGAATTGTATAATACTCACCTATGTTAGTCTACGGGGGCTTCTGAACAAGCATACAAAAGTTCATGAGAGTATGTATGTATAAGTATGTTTATAAGGATATATGTATGTCTGTTAAAGAATTTCTCAAAAACTACTGAAAATATTGAAATATTTTTTTAAAGACATAAATTAATATCCATAATAATAATAAATATATACATAATATTTATTATATTACGTATAAATAAAAAAACACAAGAAATGATTTGTTTTTAAATTTAATGCAAGTAAAAATAACACATTATTATGTAACGATACAAAACGAATCAGTCATTATTAAAAATAATCAAATTAGGTCAATAAAACATTTTTCCTGTAAATATTTTCTACCTCGTAATTTTTATACCTAAATATAAATATATACTGTATAAATTTATACTGTCGCAAATCTTGTGTTCTATCGAAATCATAGCCAATCCAGACAATCTATTCTGTGTCATGGTGGATCGCAGATAATTTTTTATTAGTTTTAATTTGGAAAAGCTTCTTTCGACACTTGCAACGGTAACTGGTAAAGTTAAAAGAATCCTGAGCGCAATACTGATATTTGGACCAAATCTTAAATCTGTTATGAATTTTAAAACGTCTTGAGGAGACAAATTACTGTTTAAAAACATACAAAGAACTGATAACTCCTCTGAAAGGTCTATTGCATTCACATCACATGAGTTGTCGTGGGTTAAAATAGTCTCCAGGTTCTTACAATGCTCTAACAATTCATATTTTGAAAGTTCTCTTAAGGCATATAAGCAAAATATTTACTATGCTCAGTAATCTGGGAAAACCTTAACTCTAAGGAGTTTATAGCTGTATCTATAATGTGAAAAATACTTCAATTTTATATTTTTGACGAGGTTCAATGATTGGTTCGTCACTACACTAGTAACCAAATTGCTTCTTTTTGGATCGAGCACGAAGTTTCGGCAAATTTTCTAAGTCTAACACCTCGCAATCAATTTCAGAAGCTAAGACTTTTGCGTCTTCAAGAACTTGAGTAAAATACTCATCTGAACGTGAGTTTTTAAAGAAATCTTGAGTATTTTTAAGTATTTTAATAACAGAAACGAAATCAAAATCTTTTCTTTGCATTAATTTACTAACCGAATTTATCCGATTCAAAATTTCGTACCAATTATTATAGAACATAAAAATTTAAACTCTGTTTAATTTGGTTCAACAAACCCGAAGCTTCGTCTCGTGTAGAGGTATCCGTATCTGTGTTTTGGTAAACACTAAACAATACATCGTACACTTGATCCTATTTGATGTCTTAGTGGTTTTATTGTCTCGATTCGACTATCCCATCTCGTGTTACTAAGTGGTTTTAGAGTAATATCTTTAACATTCTTCAAAAGAATTGACCATCTCAATGTTGAAGAGGAAGAGAAAACATATATTTTTTGCACAGTACTAAAAAAATGTGTAGCTTCCAGTGAGGACTTTGCCATGTCGTTTGCCATTAAGTTTAAAGAATGACTACTACAAGGAACATAAAATGCCCGTGGATTGATGTTTTTTATCCTGGCTTAGACGCCACTTTGAATACCTTTCATATTAGATCCATTATCATACCCTTGCCCTCTTATGTTTTCTAAAGACAATACAAGTGCTGATAATTGTTCTAGGATAATTTCTGTTAGTGCCAGACCTGTAGATTTTTCGATTGGTATGAATCCTAAAAAACTTTCATTTATTACAATTTCTGACGTTCTTGGATTGTCTTCGGTTTGATTAATAGAAATATACCTAATTATGAGGTTCATCTGCTCAGTTTTGCTAGCGTCCGAGGTACAATCTAAGATAATAGAGTAATATTTCGATTTAATGATAGCTTCCAGAATATGTTTTTTATGCTGTTTAAAATTGTATCAATAAACTCAATTTGAATAGTTTTACTTAAGTAGATTGCTTTTCTCTCCTCTTTCTTCAAAACTCTGCGTACATGTTCCTGCATAACCGGATCAAATTCGGCTAACAAATCTACTAGTTTTAAAAAATTAACCGTTGTTATGTTGTTATGTTGAAGTACCTTGAAAAGCCAAGCAGTTTTTGGCTAACATTTTGGTGATTGAAGCAATACGTAACAAAACTCCATTCCAGTGTTCTATTTCTGATTTAATTATTCTTTGTGACTCGGCATCTATCGTATGAGATGATTTCAGCCTACGTGAAAGTTCGACCCATAATTTTACAGCTTCTACATGGTTTCGTGATGTCTCATGAGATTTAAGCATATCGCCTACATGCTTCCAATTTTTGTAGCCAGCTTCAGATAGACCGGAAGTTGTAGTTGTATTAAATATTTTGCAGCAAAAACAATATACCGAATTTTTTGCCACAGAATATACAAGCCAATCTCTCAAAATTTCTTCACCGTTGTTAAGGGACTGTCAAAGTGTGAAATTTTCAAAAAATCGTTTTTTTTTTCCGTTAGAATACACTGTTATAAACATTCTCCCCAATTTTTAAATCGAAATTCGAATTATTTCGGTCGCTACAGCCTTTCTTAGAAAAAACGATTAGAGTGTCTGGCGTGTCCGTCCACCGTAGAACCGTTATTCCTATTGTCCTGTTCCTATTTCTTGTCGCAGTAAATGGACAAAGTACATCAGTTCGCTTGCGACAGCCAGTATGGATAGAGCTACGAATAAAACGCCTGAAAAATCAGTGCCGCTGGATAGAAAAGGCTCGAGGACAAACCGTCCACGACAGGAAAGAAAAAGGTCCGCTTGTACGTTCAATGAGGGATATGATCCAATACTAAAAATCCTGGAGGTAATGGAGGTTACCGTAGGGCCGGCAGCCGCGGACTTCGCTGCTAAGTACAGGGACGAGCGCATCGCAGCCGCGGAACGCCGAAGCTCTCTGGACTGCAAAGAAGCCAGGACAGCTCGTCGAAAAATACATTCTGCCGAAAATCAAAACTTTGAGGAAGCAGAAGGAATATTGTATGGACCTGGCATCGCCGATTGATCGTATGTAGGCGATTTATCTGAAAATTCCTCACTCCAAACTTTAAACGCGTTTTTCTCGGAATGGTGTTTTTCAAAATGGTGCCCACTCTCAAAGAAACAGTTTTCAAGCTACCCCTTTGGAATTTCGGCTAAACATTCTTCACGTCATTCTTTATGTTGCTATGGAAACGTTTTTTTTTTTTGAAATCTTCCAATTTTTTTTACGAATAATTGTCGAAAAAATAGGCTGAATTCGGTACTTTTTGTAAAACCGCCGCCATTTTTGCAAATTTCATAAAAAAAGAAAAAGCCTCCATAGAGACATAGAGGCTTTCCTTCAGATTAATAATCTTTTTGAGATTTTTGTTTCAAATCAAACTTGCGTCCGCAATCGTGGGCACCGTACAGGACCTCGTTTTTTTCAACGCCATTTTAAATATATAAAAACAATGTTAAACAATAAATATATCAATTTAAAAAAAAACATTTTGTATTCTACATTAGTGCTGTAATTTGTAAAAAATAAATCAGACCGATTAGTTTAGCCTGACCATAAAAAAAATCGCGAAAATCAGCTATTTTTCGGGGAGTCACACTGTGACGGTTCCTTAAGCTTTCTCTTATAATATCTCGAAGTAAACCTTTGACCATTGTTATCCTGTGGAAATTCAAATTCATACAAGACTTCTATTTACCAAATATATTCTTTATGCATCTGTTAATCTAACGGGCCACGTGGCTGAGTCGACATCTAAAAATGACGTTGATCCTGCAGAAATACTTGTAGTTACAATAGCACCATCAGCTACAATAGCGCTTGACCCAGAAGTAGAAGCATCAGGTTCACAGATTATATTGGGATCGGGCGTATGTTCATCATGTGATTTAAACGAAGCTGTAGCTACTACATCGGTTTCTCGTATGGGCGACGTTGGTTTGTTAAGCTCACTTTTTTTTAAAAAGGACTCTAAAGCCCCTGCTTGCTTTTGCCGCTCTGCATCTTTTTCGAGTCTTCGTTTTTTATATTGGTATCCCGACAAGCGTGATCTACCGTCAGCCATTCTGTTCCGTAAACAATAAAAATATTAATTAAATTTAAATAGATATGTAATAACCTTACTAATATTATAAATCCGAAAGTAATTATGTTTGTCTGTATGTTACGTTTTTTCGCTTAAATCGTTGAATTAATTTTGATAAATTTTGCTATATAGAAATAAATTGAACTTTCAAAACGGAAATAGGCTACTTTTTACCGCAGAAAAGTTATTAATTTCTTGCGGACAATGTTATATTAAAACCAGGGTTGAGATGATTTTAAACACTTGATTTTAATCAGTGATTTAAATCGCGATTAAAATCAAGTGATTTTTTTTTAAATCGTTGATTTAAATCAATACCTTTTTTAACAACAAAATCAACCAAAAAATGTCAAGTGACTTCCCTATTCTTTTTTGTAAGTAGCATAAAAATTGAAATTCAATTGAAATTGTAACCGAAATTAGTTTTGCTAGTACAAATACAGTAGGTATATTTACAATTTTTTCAAATTTAAAAATACCATTAAAAATATCATCAATAATTAAATTTCAATTATAATTGTAACTTATAAATTATTTTCACTCTTCAGATTCCCAGCAAATTTGAAATTTTTATTTTCACAAATAAATGAGTTTTTTCTTTTAATTTCATTAAAAATTACCATGTAAATTAAAATTCTATTTAAATTGACACTCTGAATAAGTACATTAAAGACCTGTAAGTCTCCAGTCGCCAAAAATCGTAGGGTGATGACAAAAAATAATTATGTAACCAGTTAGAACATAAATATCAAAATATGTTAAGTGACTGCGACTACAGCAATACCCAAACGGTTTTTGTCAATTTTAAGTCGTAGATTTTTTCAAATTATTCATTGTTGATTTTTTGTTTGAATGTGACTAATATTGATAATTTTAGAAGAACTGAAAGAAATTTTAGAAGAATATAGTGAAAATATAATTAAAATAAACAATGAGGTTATTTTTTAATAATAATAACTGACTTCCAAATGAAGAAAGATTGGAATATGTAAATGAATAAAAAAAATCTGATTTAAATCAAATAAATCCGATTAGTTTGATTTTTTTTTTAAATCATGATTTTTATCAACCCTGATTAAAACTACTTTCTAGCTTAAAAATACGTATTTTTTTACGTACTACATATTTATTTTATAAAATAGGTACTTACTTAGTAAATTCACACGAATCACACGCGCACTTCAATATGTATTGTTAATTGTCTGATTAATCTACCACCAATATTCACAACAATATTCTACCACCAATATGGCACGTTCAGTAATTCGGCGCTCTGGGAAAATTATTTTGTATAATATTTTGAAATATATATAATAACTATAATATTTTTTTATATATCTAATTATTTTGTATAATATATTTTCAGTTATTTTTATTTAATACTATGTGTTCTTAGTATATACCTACTTATGTACATATTTTTTATATGTAGAGGTACATATTTTATTATTTCTGAACGTTTGGACTTCGTGCAACTCGGCGCCCTCAATTTTGCCGCCCCTCATTTTTGCCGCTCTGGGCATTTGCCCGGCTGGCCCCCCCTTAGATCGGGCCCTGTTAATTCACGGCCTTGAAAAATTTGCCATATAGCACTGAATTCTTCTAAAATTGAAGACAAAAGTTCTAAATTTATTTTAAATTCAATGTTTTATCCTACCGAAAACAGTTTTATATTGATGAGATTTTCTAAACTGAAAATATAAAATTAAACATTTGGTTGTTGAAATGTCTGTGCTTTCATCAATATTTAAAGTATGAAAATGTCCCAATTTAATTTCATTTAATATCAGTTTTTTCAACAGTATTCACAACTTCAAAAAATGAAAACGTATAGTTTTTACTATGCCTTGCTGGAAATGAAACTTTCTGGAATATGAACTAATCCAGTCAAAAAAAAAGGGTCAATCTCGGAATCTATCTGAAGAAGCTCAATTTTTGTATAGACCTTTATTTTAGCATTGCAAATGTTGTCTCAAAAATCATATATACCAACATGTGAGCGTCCTTAGATATTCAAGGTCCAAGGTTGCAAAAATCAGTTTTTTTGAGAATATCTCGTTTTCTCTGCTGTAATCGTATTTGCATTTATTAAAAAAGTTGTAGAGAATAAAATTCTCTACAAATTTCATCCGAAACCTTTTTTGTACGTCGAGCTGTTTTTGAGATAGAAGCCGTAGAGTGTGGAACTCTCAGCCATACGTACCTTAATCCAGAATCCCAATGTACGTGGTCTGTTAGAAAAGTATCCGACCTTTAGCCAGTAAAAAAAAGTGGCATACCTGGAGCATTGGAAACCTAATTACCCTCAAAGTAGACTTGGTAACCTCTAAACAGCCTCTTTCGGAATCGACTTTAGCTCGGCTGTCGTTGCAGCCAAAATGTCCTCTCTTGTCTGAAATCGCGTTCCTTTCAATGGCCTCTTGACTTTGGGGAATAGCCAGAAGTCGCAGGGGGCCATATCACGAGAGTAAGGAGCCTGTCGAACCAGAGGTCCGGTTTTTCGCTAAAAAATTGTGAACCAAGTGCGAAGAATGTGCTGGAGCATGGTCGTGATGGAGTCGCCAATTTCCTGATGACCAAAACTCCAGTCGCTTGCGCCGCACAGAATCACGTAAGCGACGTAGGACATCCCTATAGTACTCTTTGGTGATTTTTACTTGCATTGAAAAACCGACGAGAGCACTACACACTACGTCACTCGAACACTGCTCGACAGCATGCGCACGCATTGCGCAAGCGCTCATGCAGTCGGCTCATGCAAGCGCGCTTGATTCAAATCCATCAGGTTTTCAAAATAAAAAATAAGGTTTGATTCTTTTCTAACAGACCACGTATTATACCGAAAGTAACCTTCAATATGAACTCGTATGAAGCCCGTATCTGACATCTTTATCTGATAACAATGGCATGAGAAAAACCACGAAATCTTTATATCAGAGTAATTGGTACCATAATTGTATGGTAATATTACATACATTATTGATAGTGGATTTCTTCTGCACCGCGTCGTATGAAGTAACGGAGATACTTTCTCTTCTGTTTTAGATAAGTATATTAAATATTTACAAACACATTATGGTTCTATATCTAATGATGTAGTCGTATTTAATGTATACTCAGACAATGATAAAAATATTAATTTAACAATTAAGGAGAACAGGTGCTCTTTCAAAGTCGTATGAAGTTCCTTTTGATGAAACATTGGTAATTCCCATCAGCCAAGAATTTTTTTTAACAAAGCGACTTAATAAAGAAATCCTAATCTACATGCTCGTTGAGAGATTGAAAATTGGTAATTACGCTACGAAAGTATCCAGAGACGATGCTGATGTCCTTATTGTCGAAACTAAAATCAGAACAACAGAGAACTGCTGTCATCATAGGTGAGGACATAGATTTATTAGTAATTTTAACTGGATGTACTAAATCACATGAACCAGAAATTTACTTTAAAAAATATACAAAATTTACTAAAAAAAGGCAACGTTGAAACACAACTATACTCCACTAAAAGATTAGATAAATATCCCCGTTGTAAAGAACAAAGTTTATTCAGAAGTTGTGACACGACATCTGCTCTTTTTGGAAAGAAAAAAATATCGATCGTCACTTCTACCACCAACTAGTACAACAGTTCATCAACACATTAAACGGGTCTACTACCAAATTTAAACTTAGTTAGGTAATGATTTACAACCCCAGGAATGGGGTTGGGTACTGCAAAATGAAAGCCTAACGCCGGTAACAACACTTTTATCACCTGAATGAACTCAATTCAATATTTTCCAACTGCACGAATGGTTGTGGTTCGCGCTGAGAATGCCGTAAGTTAAGGATGCAATGTTCTTTAGCTTGTGGTCAATGCAATGGAAATGCATGCCTCAATGCATCATCATATCAGATATTCATGAAGACAATGCATATGACCCTGAAATTAATGTCAATGATATCGAGGAGATATGACAATTGATGTCAATGATAACGAGGCGAGTGAAGATGAGAATGAGTCTGAAACTGCTGGGCAACCGGAAGTAGAATAATAATAATAATAAAAACAATAATATAAAGATAATAAAAAGAAAATTTTCCAAAATAAATGCAAATACGGTAAAAGGTAGAGAAAACGAGATACTTTCAAAAAACAGATTTTTTCGACCTTTGGCCTTGAATATCTAATAACATGCTGGCATATGTGACTTTTGAGACAACATTTGTAATGCTAAAATGAAGGATTGTGAAGGATATTGCGAAAATGAAGGAATTGCCACGTGGTTATTTATTTCTCGAACCGAAAGTAAAGATATGTTCATTTTAATTGACGACAATAGATTATCAATTACAGGACCTATCAATTACATTTTTTTATATAGACTACATATGCAGGTGCAATTTAATTTTCTGCACGAAAAAAATAATTGTGCGCGCCAATATTTTTCATGTGCGCTATGTCTAAAATCAATGAGCGCGTGCACAAGCGCACAGCTTAGGGGGAACACTGCGCGTGAACCCATTTTCATTTCTTCTTCTGTTGATTTTCCTCTTCTTTATCCAAAATTAATGCTATGACAGCCAAGTATTTCACCGAAAACGGTGAAAAAATAGGTGCACTCGAGGGCACCCCTGACAGAAAAAAATGACTGAATATGGGCTAAAACCCTGACGAATAGATGTGAATGCAGTCGCTTTTGGTACTGATAATGAGACTGGACGGCGACGGTTCTAATTCGGAACATTGACTGAAATTTGATGTGACTGATGTGTGTGAATGGACATTTAAGGCCAGTCCGGACGTTACGTTTTGCACAACCTTTTGTTTGCGCAGTCTTAGGACAGGATGAAAACGTTGCAATTTTTAGGGCGTCTACATGGTGCAGAGATATCTGTATATTTCGCACAGTTTTAGTGACATCGTCATGGAGGAGGTACTACTCTGGTCAATTTTGGCATCTTGTTAAAAACAAAAAAAGATTGGTACGTCTCAGAAGTACCCGGCGTTCAAAGGGGTCCCGGAAGTGGCTTCTAAAAAAGCAGCACTTTTCCCATGGCGGAACTACTTGAGAATGGCCATAGACACGTATTACTTATTTATTGGAATTAGTGACATCGCATATCCAAAAAAAATTCTTGTATGAGAACAGCAATATCACCGCATGAAAGTTTGAAAGTTGGCATAAGTTACAAAGACCTAGAATTCACAACAATTATATCGAAACAATCGTTAAGTGAAATCATTCCCGAAATATGTGAAGCTTGTTGAAAATATACTGTAAACTATATCTGCCCTATATGTGTAATATTGTGTACAAGTGTGGTCTTGAATAAAATTAGTCAACCAACTAAGTTCGCATGAACATCACGTGTTTTAATAGGTTATTTGTCCAGCGTGCCCAAAGTTTTTTGATAAATATTCATAGAAGATATGGCTACAAATTATTTAAATAGTGTGCCAAAGCTAATAGGCAGAGAAAACTATAACGATTGGCTGTTTGCCGTCGAGAATGTTTTCGTACTTGAAGGTTTGTCAAAATGTCTGGACAACAAAGAAACGGATGCGACCGTGATGGCGAAGGCAAAATCGAAATTGGTTTTGACTCTTGATCCATCCTTGTTTACGCATGTGAGAGATGCAACAACGGCAAGAGAAGTTTAAGAAGCAAAAACTGCGAAGAACTGGTTTTAACATTAATGAAGAGTGGATAGGTTCATTACTACTAGCGGTATTACCGGAAAGGTTTGCACCCATGATTATGGCCATAGAACATTCTGGAATTGATGTCACTACAGATTCCATTAAGACGAAGTTACTAGATGTGGAAGTAGATGGCGCTATTGAAAAGAACGGAGGATTCGCTGCGAAAGGTAAATCGCATTTCAAAAAGAGGCCAAAATGGCGATAGTAAAACCTCAGGAGAAATGTCAGACAGCAGAAATGACAGAAGTAATGTCGTTTGCTTTAAATGTAAACAAACAGGACATTACAAGTCAAAGTGTCCGAATAAACAAACATATGCCTTAAGTGCAGTGTTTACAAGTGGTAAATTTCAAAATACAGATTGGTATGTAGATAGTGGAGCAAGTTTTCATTTAACAGCCAATCGGAATCACTTAATGAATGAAAGAAAACCAGAGCTAACTGAAATTACTATTGCTAATGAAAGATTCCAGTCATCAGTGCAGGTGATGTAAAAATGCAAACATTGGTATGTAAAGATGAAGTAAATATTGTTTTAACAAATGTACAGTACGTTCCGAAACTAACAACTAATTTATTATCAGTGGGTCAGTTGATCAGAAATGGTAATAAGGTAGAATTTAATAATGAAGGTTGTAAAATTTATAACAAGAATGATGTCTTAGTTGGAATGGCAAAGTTAGAAAACAATATAAATAAACTAATTCTAAAACAAGAAAACATGGCTTTGTTAGCAGCTCCCGCAGAATCAAGTAATTTATGACATAGACGTTTAGGACATATGAATGCAAAATATTTAACTAAAATGACAGGTTTAGTCGCTGGACTAAAATACACTGGACTAGCAAACGATCAAAAACAAAACTGTAAAATTTGTTGTGAAGGCAAACAAACCTGCTTACCTTTTCCAAAATCAGGTAGTAGGGCAGGAGAATTGCTAGAAATAATTCACAGTGATGTTTGTGGACCAATAAAAAAAAGGTCAGTTGGAGGTTCGAAATATTTCATAACATTCATAGATGATTATAGCAGGATGTGCTTCATATACTTTATGACAACGAAGGATGAATCGTTAGAAAAATTCAAATGTTTTAAGAATCTGGTTGAAAAACAAACAAACAAAAAGATTAAAACTTTGAGAACGGACAATGGAGGAGAATATGTTAACAATATATTTAAGAAATTTCTTCAGAATAATGGAATAATACATCAGAAAACAAATAGTCATACTCCTGAACAAAATGGCATGGCTGAAAGATTTAATCGCAGCATAGTAGATGCCTACTAAAAGCTAGATGCCTACTTTTTGATAAAAACCTTGAGAAAATGTTTTGGGCTGAAGCCAGTAACACAGCATGCTATCTGATGAATCGCTCTGTGGCTTCAGGTATAGATAAGACTCCGTATGAGTTATGGTTTGGTAGAAAGCCAAACATTAGCCACTTAAAATTTTTTGGTAGTTTATCAATGGTGCATGTTCCTAAAGCCAATAGACTGAAATGGGACAAAAAGGCAATATAGCATATTCTTGTTGGTTACGATGAAACAACAAAAGGTTATAGATTGTACAACCCAGTAACAAAGAATATAATCACTAGCCGTGACATAACTGTAATGGAAACAAGAGAAACAGAAAGCATTCAGAAACCTGAAATAACAGATTCAGTGGGGGAAATATCAGATTCTACTTCTTCTTTATCTTCTACTGAAGATAAAGAAGAAGTAGAATGTCAAAGTTCAGAAGAAGAATTCACATGATTAGTAGACAGATGATGATGACTACATTCCTGAAAACGATGAAGAAGTATTTCAAGAAAGAATAAGAAGATCTCAAAGACCACCAAAACCAAAACTTAATGAGGATTTTGTCTCATACATATCTAAAGGGGATACGAACTTGGAAGATTATCCAGTCACTGTATCAGAAGCTCTTTCAGGACATGAAGTTTTTTGGAGAAGGGCTATTGAGGAAGAATTGCAGTCATTCGAGGAAAACAACGCCTGGGAATTATTTGATTTGGAAGAAAACTCCACGATTGTGGGTTCTAAGTGGGTTTTTAAAAAGAAAATTATTAGTGAAGGTGAATTCAAGTTTGGTGCGCGTTTGGTAGCAAAAGGTTTTTCTCAGAAGCAAGATATTAACTACAGTGAAACGTTCTCTCCAGTAGTCAGACACACTACGCTAAGACTATTATTTGCATAGTCAGTTAAATTGAATTTAGATATAATTCATTTAGATGTAAAAACAGCTTTCCTGAATGGTTTTTTAAAAAAAAAAATATTTATTAAAATTCCAGAGGGCTATAAATGTTTGAATGTAAATAAAAGGAAAGTATTACGACTTAACAGAGCTGTGTATGGTCTCAAGCAATCATCCAAATGCTGGAATGATAGAATTAATAAAGTTTTATTAGAGCTAGGTTATGTAAAGTCGAAATACGAGCCTTGTGTTTTCATAAAAAGAAAGGATGATTTATATAGTATTGTAACGTTATATGTAGATAACTTCTTTATTTTTTCCAATATTGAAAGTGAAACTAATTTTTTGAAAGAGGAATTAAGTAGTAGATTCAAAATTAAAGATTTAGGAAAAATTAAGGAATGTCTAGGTATGAAAATCAATCATGATAAAGAAAAAGGTACTTTGACCTTGAGTCAATCAGGTTATATAGATCAATTGTTGAGAAAATTTAATATGACTGATTGTAAAGAAGTCAAAACTCCCAACGAAAAAAATTTAAATTTAGACAATTCACTTGATCAGAATATTGTTGATAAGGTACCATATCAGAACCTGATAGGGGGCTTAATGTATTTAGCGGTTCTTACAAGAGCGGACATTGCATTCAGTGTGAGCTATTTAAGTCAATTTAACAAATCATATGGGGATCAGCACTGGAAAAGTGCAAAGCGTTTATTAAGATACTTGAAAGGTACTAAAGATTACTGTTTGAAATTTTCTGTAGATAATAGAGAGCTAGTAGGATTTGTAGATGCTGATTGGGGAAATAGTATAATAGATAGAAAATCATATACTGGATGGACTTTCAAATTCTGTGGTTCGGTGATTTCATGGGAAAGTGGTAAACAAAGAACAATTGCGCTATCAAGTACTGAAGCGGAATACATGGCCATTTCTGAAGCAGCTAAGGAAGCTATCTATTTAAAAAATGTAATAAGCGAGTTGACTGGAAATGATAATTGTGTTGAACTTTTTAATGATAATCAGGGTGCCATAAATTTGTCGGCAAATCATACATATCACAAGCGATCGAAGCATATAGACAAGAGACATCATTTTATAAGAGAAGCAGTAGCTAATAAACAAATTATTGTAAAATATTTGCCAACTAACGAGATGCCAGCTGACATTCTAACAAAGGGTTTAAGTTCAGATAAACTTCTTATCCTCCTTAAGTATTTAGGTGTTTGTAATAATTAAACATAGGTCATATTTAGTTTTTTAGTAAGTGGGGGTGTTGAAAATATACTGTAAACTATATCTGCCCTCTATGTGTAATGTTGTGTACAAGTGTGGTCTTGAATAAAGTTAGTCAACCAACTAAGTTCGCATGAACAACACGTGTTTTAATAAAGCTATCTTCAAGATGCTGAAGAATGAATTCTTGAAGGTAAGTAATAATGCTATTGCCTATAAAAGATTTATATTTATATAAACTTTAAAAGTAACATCAGTGTTTCACAAAACTCAGGCTAAGCAGAATGAAAGTATGCAAGTACTTCAGTTTGGTTGAAATATTGACAAGTAGTTTGCAGTAGAAGAGGGGGCAAGGACTTGATGGGCGTGTGTCTGTTGATCTTGTTCACCTTGCTGTGGGATGATGTGTAAAACTGCCGGAATTTGCCCAATTATATCATACTCCTGAGTGTGTGTAAGTTGTTCTGGGACGTAGTTATGTTGCATAGACTGCTGCCAGAAGGAGTAGCATTGTCCAACTTGTGAAGAAAGAGTATGTGGCATTCTCAATTGTTTGGGCATATTCTGTTGATGCCAATGACGTCCATTCACTAAACCAAAATCATCTTGTCGCTGGCTAGTCATATCAACAATTTGAAAATTACTGGTAAGCGTACCTATCACCGCTTCGAATAAAACGTTGTAAATTAGTTTCTGAGCGATTGCGGTATGTGAACTAGGGACGTCTCTGAGTTTAGGCACATGTTGTCCAAACACCTGAAAAGCATGCTCTGTCTGTAGCGACTCCAGTTTTTTTCCCACCAACTTCATAAAGTCAGTTGTGCTATCATCACTTGGAACTCCCTTTCTCTTACGAGTTGAAGAGTGCGATCTTGAAGTATTACGGGACAATGTTCTATTGCTAGAACAGGGAGTTGATCCTTCGGAAAGAGGAGTAGCAGGGGCTTCACTGTATAGTATAATAATCCTTTATTGGCATAAATTTAAATACACGACCGTTCGTACATTAGTGTTGTGACAAGTATAGAACAAAAAATAAAAACAAAGAAAACAAAAAAAAGACACCAGAATGAAACGGAAAATAAAAATATCCAAATTAATACAGCAAAAAATAAACAGTTCAAAAGTTCTTAGATCAAAAAAAAAAAAAAAGGAAGCCTTTAACCCTGTCCTTTGCACTTCAATATTTTTTTCATGTACACAAAACCGGAGCCACTCTCATCCATAACCTTCTTCCAGTTTTTCGCCACTGACTTTTCCTCTTCGCTCCATTCACATTTCTTACAGCTTAACATCCAATGTTCCCAGAGCTAATATATTATGTGAGAAACTCCCGAGAACATTGCTGAAGGTCAGCCATTGCTCAAAGTAACAAACATATATAAAGAAACTGAGGAAGAAAATGAAACGGAAAACGGAGCTACCGTCTACATGCGCCGACTTGTACGCACAGTTCAAAGATATCTATGTTCTCTAGCTCAGTTATCACTGCAACTGTACCGTCTTCGTGCCGATTTCAAAACTGCGCACTTTTCCTTTCTGCAGGCAAAGTTTTATCTGCAACGTGTTGAACTGTGCAGACAAAAGGTAGTGCAAAGGTTGTAGCATCTGGACCGGCCTTTAAGGGCGTCGAGCTTGCATGCGCGTAGCTGCCAGTCGAGTTACGGTTTTTCTTTTTTATAGACGTTAAGTTTTGAAGGTTAAGTTTTTTTTTAATTATTCAAATTGTATTCTACATACTCCTAAATATTAAAACACAACAAGATGAGTTTACACTCATATCCGAATTCAGATCCAACTTCAATCCCTATTATTCGTTCACGTTCACCTACTTTAAAAACTAAAAATATAGAATCTCTCAGATCAGAATATTTACAAATGATTCCCAAATTTAACGGAAAACAAGAATTACTCTCACGATTTATTGAAATCTGTGAAAAGTTGGTAAATAAATTTTATAATACTAATGATGTAGCCGATTTTCAAAATGAATACTTAATGGCCAGTATAATTTCTAAAATAAAAGGAGAAGCTGCTATAAACATTTCATCTAGTGTTGTTAATAGTTGGTTAGGTTTAAAAAATCCAAGAGAAAATCCAAAAATCTTAAGATATTAAAAGCTAGAATTAATCTAGGGAAAAACTTATTAATTACCAATTACTTATTAATTAAATTACTTAAACTTATTAATTAAATTACAAATTTTGATAGAAATCATTCTGAATTAAATATGATTGATAATGAAAAGGTAAAATTTGACTTTTCTAAAATTTGTTCAAATCATATGAACGTAGAAGAGAAAAAGGTTTTAACAAAATTAGTATCAGATTATTTTGATGTGTTCTATTTGGAAAATAACCCATTCAGTTTCACTAATAAAATTAAACATAGAATTAAAACCTTTGATGAGATAAGGGTTTATACTAAAACTTATCGATATCCAGATATTCATAAAACGGTGGCTGAAAATCAATTAAGGAAATGATAGAACAAAAAATAATTAGGCCTACGTATAGCCCATGGTCTCCACCGATTTGGGTAGTGCCGAAGAAATTAGATGCGTCCGGAACACGCAAATGGCGAGGAGTGGTAAACTATCGCAAGAAAAATTATAAAACTATTGGAGATCGTTATGCCTTACCAAATATTATCCCCCACTCTGAAAGTCGCGGTGTGAGGGCATAGTTTGGCAACAAACCGTTGGACGTTACCGACTGGAGTCCAACTCCGTTCGGAGCGGTAAGCGCAGAGCGAACAACCTCAAGTGAACATCCACCATGCTAGAGCAGCTTCGGCTGTGATGGCTAGGATGTTCACTAAACAACTCTTAGGGCTAGCGCTGCTGCAAGAATCCTGGACTTATGGAGGTAAGATCAGAGGCTTCAGCAACAGGGAATGTAAGTTGGTGTGTTGGTGTGATAACTGAGAGGTATCCCCCAGAACTTGCATTATGGTAAGGAAGAGCATAAATTATTTATGTATTTCAGAGTTCCTAACACGTTATCTAGTTCCAATCCAGGTCCTCATCAAGACCGAGGGCCTCCACCGCGAGGTAGGTAAATATGTATAACTTTGGGAATACACCAACATTTGTCACTAAGGTCAGAAGTGAGGTACTGGGTATAACGCTTGGTAGCACTAACGTAAGTAAACTGGTTAAAAGGTGGAGAGTTTCAAGTGAACCCTCAATGTCAGACCATAGGATCATACAGTTTGAACTGGAAGGAACGAGTGAGGAAAACAGCCCCATGCGAAACTCCAGACAAACTATGTGGCCTATGTTTAGTTCCAAACTAAAAGAGAACCTAGAGCACGTGACAGTGCAGGGTAGTATCAAACACTACACCGTACTGGAGCAAGCTGTAGGAGAAATAAATGTAGCAATCACCACGGCATTTAAATCCAGCTGCCCGGTAAAAACCGTGAAGCATAAGGATAAAAAATGGTGGAACAAAAACTTGTCTACATTAAGAGCATAACGTAGGCTTTTCAACATAGCTTAGCAATACGGAAATTGGCTAGAACACTCCGAGGTGCTCACCACTTACAACAAAGAGATCAGAAGGGCAGAAAGAAAAAACTTTAGGACCATCTGTGAAAAAATCCATCCCGGTGGCAGCTAAATTGCACAAACTACTAGCGAAGGATAGATTGGAAATGACAGCCTCTATCAAGAGACTGGAGCTACACGGAGCACGAAGAGCAGAGAGCTCTTCTTCTGCTAGAAACCAAGTCTGGGCTGACTGGAGGAGGGCCGCGTCTATCTGTACGGAAAATCGAATCAGGTGGGCTATCAGTACTTTTCATCCATTTAAGGCCCCAGGTGTGAACGGACTAATTCTCGCCTTCCTACAAAAAGGAGAGAGAGAACTAATTCCGTACCTTCTAAAAATCTTTAGAAGTAGTTTAGCGCTCGGAAACATACCGGAGCTATGGAGAAGCGCTAAGGTGGTATTCATACCGAAGGTGGGGAAGAAAGGCACTACTCAACCGAAGTCATTTAGACCCATTATTCTAACATCTATTATGTTAAAGACAATGGAGAAGGTAATTGACAATTACCTTTGAACAAAACTGCTGGTAGGTGCACCACTACAGAACTGTCTACAAACTGTGCATACACAGCAGGGAAATCCACAGAGAGCGGCCTGTATCAGCCGACTGAATGAAATAGAAACAACACTACAGACAAAGGAAGTAGCGATTTGTGCCTTCTTGGATATAGAAGGAGCCTTTGACAACACCTCGCAAGTGGATGTCAAAGCGGCTCTCGAAAGGAGGAATAATCGGGAGCAGCGACAGGAACAGCCTCGGTGCCAAGATTCCCTGGCTGGCAGCACCAAAAGACGAAATAGTATGCAAATACCATTTCGAGAAAAACTACACAGCAATGTGTAGTAGTAAAGCCAATTGGAGCGACGAATCCTCAGCATACCAAATAGAGCAAAATGCTCAAGTGGTATACAGACGGTTCGAAGACAAAGGAGTGTAATGGTGCAGGAGTGTTTGGACCTCGTACCAAATACTTCGAATCCATGGGAACATTCCCAAGTATCTTCCAAGCAGAGGTACACGCAATCGAAAGATGAGCACAATTTAACCTCGACAGGAATTATCGCAAAAAACGAATTGCTATCCTGTCAGGCAGTTAAGCAGCCATCGAGGCCATTAGCTCATACACTATCAGATCCAAACTGGTATGGGACTGTGTGGGAAAGCTAAACAAGTTTGGAAGAGAAAATAAAGTAACGCAATACTGGGTAGCAGGACACACTGGTATAGACGGAAACGCAGAAGCCGATCACCTAACAAACAAGGGATCTAGTAATCCCTTTATTGGTCCGGAACCATTTTGCGGTATGAGCGTGAACACCATCCACAAAAGGTTAGATGAAGAAATAAGAGCACAATGGATTTAAACCTAGAAAGAACTTCCAGGGTTGAGACAAGCCAAAGTAATACTGGGATCTGTTAACTAGAAAAGAACAATAGATTGCCTGAAACTAAATAGGAACAAGCTTAGAATTCTGACAGGAGTACTGACATGACACTGCAGACTTAGAAAACACCTCAGATTATGTGGTTCAGCAGGGGAAACCCCCATACATCTGCTCAAAGACTGCGGAGCACGGCTCCGGAAGAGACAAATATATTCTGGGGCCCACTGCTTGAACGCAGAGGAGTTGCAATCCTTGATTCCAACCCAGATCCTGAAATTACTACAGGAATCAGGACTAGAGAAGGCGCTCTTAATGGGTAAAGATACCAACGTTTAGAGGAAGAGGGTGGAGTACAATAGATCTATTAAGGTCGCAGTACAAGTCGTCACCACCCGAACTACAATCTACAATTGAACTTGAGAAAATATTAGCGAAAATATTATGATGAACAATTACCCTTTCATTTGAGGAAAGAAAATATTTCAGATTTTGAAGTAAATTGTAAAATTGAACCAGCCTGAATTAATTATTTCCTATCTATCCCTATAAATGATATTGATAACATGAGTTTAAACTTTATTCCTTAAACCCTATTCCTACAGAATACGAAACTGAATTCTTTAAATATCTGAATATCTGTTAAAATCAGTAATTGAAGATAGTATATGGCCTCTAAATTAGATGTGTACTAAAGGTATTAAATATTATCAATGACAAAGTCATCTACTTATGAATTACGAAGCAGAATGTGAAAAGGAAGTTATATTAAATGGAATATGCAACAAGTGCCGATTTTAGATGATGACCCAAACATTTACATTCCAAGAGTATCCATCATAGAGAGACCCTGTATATTGCTTTCGATCATCTTCATTCAATCAACCTTCAAACAACTATGGATATTTCGTCCTGAAATGGATTATCAACAGACGTCAGCCTCAGTCAGAAATTAGGACCTCTACCCTTGCTGCCAACCTTCATCTTTCTGGCGATGCCAAGACGTAGAGGAGGAGGAGTTACCTACCGTTCACCCTGTATACTTGTTAAACACTTAATAAGTGAAACCCCTTGTCCATTGTGTATGTGAGTGCTGCGTAAGCAAAAAGGACACGAATTGTTTTTCTCACAATGTTTGTGAAAGCTGCGTCTCCACAAAGGACACCTGTTTTTTTTCTTATTATTTTATCTATTGTTATTCATATTCCTTATCAATTGTTAGTCCTACTCTTTTACATATAAAATACCATACTCAATCATTTTATTGATAAGTTTAGATCTGTATTTGGTAGCTGTAGTTGCTTTAACACAATTAAAACCTTTTTAAAAAATCCACGATTAACTTTAAAAACATAATTTGTATATTAAAGTAAAGGTGTTGTGCTATATTCCTTCAAAGAATATAACACAACAATCTTTGTAAAATGAAATTAAGTAGACATAAAGTTGGGAGATCCCCTCTGCAGCTCAGGGATCTTTTCTCAAAGATTTGCAAAACTTAAAAGTTAGTAAGCATATTTAGTAATTACACGTGTAAATTATTCTCTAGTGAAAACTTCTCTAGTCTATTAGGGTATGTCCTCTGTATTAACTCTTGTATTACTTTTGGTAGTTGATGTAAGTCTGAGATTTCCACTCCGTTTTTGTTCTTAAGTTTGGTTATTCTTGTTTTTCCCTTTGAGAGTTTAGATCTGAGCACTTTCATATTGGTGTTTTCTCCGATTATCGTTTCGATTATGTTGGTGTTGTATGATCTTACGTCTATAGGGATGTCTTTTTTTATTTTTCTGTTGAGAATCTTGTAAACCATGCCTCTTCGTTGTTCTATATTTTTCTTGGTGATTGTACTTAGTTTCAGGTACCCTACTCGTTTTGCTCTCCCGCATATTTTCTTTGTAGCAACTTGGGTGGCGATATTTATCTTCCTTGCAAGTTGGTCTATGTCTATGTTTGCCATATTTGTGAGTTGTAAGTGTTTCTCCGCTTCTTTCTGGTATTCTTTTTTGTTGAAACTTTTTGTTGAAACTCTACGTGTAGGGAACCTCGCACTCTTCATTAGTTTGTTTCTCTCGTGTTTGTCTATAAGTAACTTTGCTCGGACAATCAAGACTTGACTAGTGGTTGCTTCCCGTATCGAACCGGTTCTGGATTCCACGTCCTTGCATATTGATCTGCTATTTGCGAGAATGTAGTCGATATCATTTTTAATATTCGTCTGCTTTAGTTTTAATTATAAATTACATATAAGTGATTTTAAGTCAGAATAGAAAGTTCATTTCCAAACAATTATGTATTAAACCAAATATTGCTGTGAATTAAGTTACCTTTAATAATTCTATTATGATGTTATTATAATTAATTTTAGTGCCAAATGTGAAAAGTGTGTCATGACAATTATGGCGAAATTAGAATTCTGAAGAATAAGTTATATAAGCCTAGGGTAATTAGAATTAAAGTCGACCATATTATACAAATGTATTTTTTTGTCTATAAAATATTAAATAAATAGCACATAACACAAAATTTCAAATGGAAATACTACAATCTATTCTTCACCTACAATATAGTTTTAAAATCAATGGTTCTTTGATATTTCTTGTGCTGTTTCTTTGAATATTAAAGTAACAATTTATTAATTTATTTATAAATGATACAATAAATTGAAATAATTAAATTTGCGATTTGTTAGTCCTAGAAAAGATATGTAATTTTGTCAGATATGTGAAATTAGCTCAAACATTGAAGGTAGTTATAATTTTTTTTATGGCATCGGGATTTCTTGTTTTTAATTGCCTATTTTTCAAATTAATTTCATATATAGTAAAATTATGGTATTTTTGAGGGTTGAGGGGGTTTTATAATTATAACTCGTTAATGAATTTATTTTATGCGATGTGGGTATTTTTTATAAAAAGGGTGTTAGTAAGATAACAGAAACTTTATTTTATAATACTGCAAGACTGATCATAATATTAGGTGCATTCGATGTCAACTAAAGTAACAACAGGTTTGCAAGCAAACGCAACTACACAAAATATATAAATTTTTAGTAAATAGACATTTCACTCTTGTCAGAAGTGCAGTTCCAGTAGCGTTGCTAGTCGGCCAGATCAGGCAGATATGTCATAGGTGGAGCGGAGTATTGGAATCGGATCGGACTCGGTGACAATGAGGCGTTATGCCTGACGGATTACGTTTTTTTATGTATGTACGAATTTACTACTTACATGGATGGCATATAACATAAGCATTTTAGTAGTAAGGCTGGGCTAGCTTAAAAAATACATTCTGGAAACGGATACAACGTGGCCAGATCTAGTTATTTTTTTTTGTATAACACAAGTTTTCTTAATAAAATATACGAGCCGCGATAGCTGACATACGATGCTTCTCAGTACCGAATGCTATAGTATTCGAACTATACTGTATGGCATACTACAACCCTGTATATCTACGGGCACGGCGCGACTCCCATTAAATATCCCTTATACTGGTTCCTCTTTAGAGTTTTTCCTCCAGAAACTGTCAAATCTATTTCGTGCTTTCTGTAGAACATCAGCAGCTAACGATTTAGTGAGTACATTTGTGGAGGTTTCAAGAGGATCAACCAGTGTTATATAAGGACACAATTTTGGTTGAAGATTAGTGGCAGTTGTGGCGAGATCTAGAAGGGGATCATCTAGACAACGCAGACTACTACCTATAACTGGATTACCAGTTTCGGCATACTGTACGGATGGTTCACTTAATTTTTTCACAATTATGGGATCTAATTTAGGAGAAGAGGCTGTAATATCGGCGGTCGTATTACTCTCGTTATTGTCCAGTAATCTCCTAGCTGCAACAAGCGCATATGAGACTCACCATCAAACACATCACTAGTGGACTTTAAAGCATGATGCGTTCAATGTATGGTTCTGGATGTCTTGTAATTTACGTTATAATGATTAACAGACTGCCGTAATTTAAGCCCCAAATATGCGCCGTGCAAGCCATTCCAAATTTAAAAGTGCAGTTGATTGCCAGCTAGTACTCGCCTGTTCGTAACTGATACTGCACTGCCCTGAGTTCATGCTTTGACTGCTAAACCCATACCTAAAGCAATACAATCAAATCGGATATGGTAAGCAGAAATCAGGTTCGAAGTTATGACATAGACATGCCTTGATCTTTACACTGATCCGTCAGTTGAGGTGGAGCCGATTGCGCGATTGGCGGCGGAACTTCCGGTGGCGTCCATGCTTTCACTTCGCTATGCGGTCTAGCCACCAAATCTCCTAATATATATATATATATATATATATATATATATATATATATATATATATATATATATATATGTATATAATAAACACATTTAGGAATTTTCAAATATACAAATAATTCCCATACCTTCCCGCACATTCTGGGTGACGGTAAACGTCTTCCCAGTATCTAATGGTACGGTCCAGTTGACTGGGTCAGGAGATCGCATGATGATTTGCTCAGGAGATTTGACGCGTGTTGGTTCTGGAGGAGATTTAACAACAGGTTCTAAATCTATCGTTGCCCCTGGTTCAGCTATTTCTGGACCAGGTTTTTCTACTTTTACTGGTTCGGTTGCTAGTACATAAAATAAATATTATATAAATTCATTAACGTGACTGTATTATAATATACAAGAATATTAATATGTGTGCCAAGGATCGTGATACAACGACATCTTAAAAAAACATCGACCAAAAAATGGATACCAGTAAAACTATTCTAATTAAATAGGAATAGGTGTATAAATGGTAACAAACGGAATATTACATTCGTACTTATATGGTCGATGCCGTGATTTGTGTCTGATCTTACCTGTTGAAGATTTCCTTTGGTCTTTTGAAATTAGCGTACTTGATTCATTGCAATTATTTTTGTTAGGCTTAGATTTAGCTGGTCTTTCTTCCTCGTGTTTAGGAGGAACTGAACTACTTTTAGATCGGGATGAGGCAGCGGTGTTGAGGGATGCTAAAACACCGGAATTCCTGTTATATAAAAAACTACTACTCTAAAGTAAGCATAGCAAAAAACAAAACAAAACTTTCTGAATTCTAAACGAGGTTTCCCTGAAATATTAATATCCCTCGCTTGGATTCTCATATTAACTTATATAGTGCTGGAGGTAAGACGTGCATAGAAGCTCACGAAACTTGGCACACATTGAATTGTTATACATGCTACATACAAGGGCGTGGTCTTTTCGGTACAGGAATATTGTTTGCAGTAGTATTTGCAGCGGCTGGAGTCTTCTTTTCTTTCACGGTTGCGGAGCGTGATTGGCGTTTGGGTGAACGTTTATCTGTCAAACTCATATCTGTCGGTCCTACAGACTGAGACCTCGCTGTGAAATATAATGTCTTTAAAAATAAAACTTACAATCTATTGATCATACCTGTGCGCAAAGCACTTTTAGACTTCAACGAATTCTTTTTCTGTAGAGCCATTTTTTGGGGAGAATTTTTCTTTGGGCTATTCTTCTGGGATCCTCGTGAGTCGTCTTCTCTTTTTGGAAGAGTAGGCTCTAGTTTTTCTCGCGTTGGCGATAAAATTAAACCATCAAATTCTATAAAAACATCATATTATAATTAGGTATCAGAATAAAATCTACTAAAAAATGTCTTTAATTAACCTGATCCACCAGTAGTTCTTTCTAGATGGTGCCTAATCATGTCTTTCATTTTGGCAGAGTTTTCAGCATTTCTTAATGCTTTAGTCGGTGAACTTTTCTTATTGTTTTCTTGATCCTTCTCCTCTTTTGTGTAAGATCTATAAAGGGAGTAGGTTTATATTGGTTGAAAATGTTTCGGCTTTTGTTGGCTACCTGTGGGCTATGGAAGCAAGCGACAGAGCTGATAGGGAGCTTCGCCTGGAAACTTGATCCCAGAGCTCAACTTGTTTGTTATAAATATCAGTTGCCTTTTCAGTTGGTGCGAATTTGCTGCCCCATCCACGATGCTAGATATAAAACCAATTTCATTTAAATCTTTAGTTACTTTTATTAAGTTTGTTTTTTACTTTGTATTCGCCAGCTTTCTTTCTGAGTTCGACAACTTCCTGATACCATTCGTGATTTGTAGTGCCATTTTGCTTGCTGGAATCATCCGGCTCTTCGTGATGTTTTTTGCTGAACCGGCCCTCTTGATAATCGTATTGAGAGAAGGGTCTAAATTCTTTCTTGTATTCTGTATCAGATTTAGCAAAATCTTCTTCTCTGATAATAGAATCATTAACTAGGGGTTCTAATTCACTTGCTGTAAAAATAGGAGGTTCGATATTTGATAATTATAGATTTGTTCGAATGTTTTTAAACCTGTGCCATCCTTGGATTCGATATCAGTCCGTTTTCTGTGTATCATAGCGTTAGCAGCTGGTTTCAGAGCGCCCATGGACTGGGATTTTCTCGGAGCCGAGTCGGCCGCATCTCGCCGAGATGTATGTCCCTGAGGCCAGGCAAACTGTAGTCGATATTCGGTACTGATTTTAGAAATAGCTTTCTTTAGCAGTCCCGAATCGCGACCCTATACCGATTTAATTATTAAACATTCTTAATTTCTCTTTTTAGATCAATTTAACCATACGATAATTTTCGTACATTATATGTCGTGCTATTTCAATGAAACTAAGAAATGTTAAATGATATTTTTGGTTAATATGGTTAGAGTGAATATTTAACATATCTTGTTTTTAGGCAACATACAGAACAACTCGCGCTTTTAAACCACAGAAACTGAAATGATAGGATGGCCAGTTTTTAAAATTGTTAATGAGTTATAGATAGGCGAGGGGATGTAAAAATGCAGTAAATATGTGTATTTATTGATTCCATGTGTGGCTATCCTACCGTTTCATCTGGTCTATGGTGTTACCGTGTCTTCCAAGTCTGGAATATCTGGATCTGAATCCCGACGTCGTTCTCCGTTCGTCAAGGTGTTGGAACAACGCGCGGGACCTTCGGACTTGCTGCGTCGTGAGGGTCTCCAATGCGAGACTCCTCGCTCCTCGGACTGTAATTAAAATGAATACATCTCTATTTAACTACGACATGCCAATTGTTGCTTATGCCATTGTTATTAGTTTTTGGTTAATATATGTTTACCTTGGCATCCCCATGCAATAATTTAACATGTTCACCTCATTTAAGGAAACGTATTCATTTTAATTGTCACCTGTCATGCATTACGTTATAATTATCAGTTTTAGACGAATCATCAACCAAAATATCATCATGCAAGGCAGGGCAGGGCAGCAAGTCTACTGGCACCTCAAGAGAGCGGGTGTAAATAGCGTGGAGAGGGCAATTATTATTTATGATATAAAACTATGGGAAAAACGAGAGGTGCAGGTCCAAGCTCATAAATACACCGTGAAGAATAGGGCTTGAAACGAGGCGACTTATACCACAGTTGTTCTGTATCTAGCCCTTTCAACTCACTATTTGGCCCGATGCATTTGTAATCAGCCACTTCAGCCCTTTTAATCATTTTTGCTTACGTGAGGAACTACCGATGGGGACCGCTCAATCTAATTGAAGCCAATTTATAGATTCTTTTTATTGTTGACCCACGCCATTTCCACTTATATTTTAGGAATTTCTTTTGAATATTAATCACACAATTGGCTGAAGTGGCGCATTAAACTAATGATTTACTTCGGTAAGCACTCACTCTAAGTGCGACTGGTTACAAGAAGTGCGATTGAAGTTCTTGCTTTTAATTAAAAATACGATCATTTCAAATATTTTAAATGGAATGTGCCGGAATGTGTTTTTATTATGGTTAGTAAAGCAACTACATTTCAAGAAATAAACAAAACCAAAGCAAATTAATAGCAGCAGCGAAGTATTAAATAATTCGGGCCACATCACATTTTTTTAAATTAAAAATATCCAGTATAGTTATCTGTTATTTTTTGTTAATAGTTTCGCTGCGAAAGAAAGTATTTGTAATAAGTTTTTACCTTCCCCAAAAAAAGAGATTTGTGTTATTTTATTTGTGAAAATTTGGTTATCTATTTCGTTAATCTATTAATTTGGGTATTTAATTTGTTTGTAAATGTCACATAATGAAATATTTTGTTATTTTTTGATAAAAATAGAAAACGTGCAATTTTACCCTCGCTCTATCCACGTAAGTGTCCACTTCATCGCTGAAATTATTTCCATCAGAAATAATGAATTCATGATGTCGGTAAGCCATGTCGGGATGTTTCTTCCGTCGGGGCATCGCCGGCTCCAATTTTGGCACTGAAAGCATTATATAACTTATCACTAAAGGTCGGAACTTCAGGTAATTGCCTATTTTTTTCTTTATAGGCAGATGAGAAAAATAAGCAAATAAATCCGTTTTACATGATTCTCTATCGTTTTACACTAGTTTTAAAAAACCTATTTTGCCTATTTTGCTGTTTAAAATTTCTACTGCCTAAAAGATACTTAATGAGCTCTTACATCGCCTATTTGTGATTTAAAATAGTGAAAAATTGTTTATTCATAAATTCTTAGTCTGTGTTAAATTGCGGAACGCATTCTTTTTATCTACGCATTAGCAGCTGGTACCACTTGGTACCAGCAAACGTGTTCTCGTCGTCGTCTTCACGTATTTGTGAATCCTAACCTCAAAATTACACTTTTGTTTACAAAGTTGTTACTTCTGCGGGGACCGTTGTTTGTTGTAATGGAATTTGACTGTAGCTGTGCAGAGTCTATACGCAAGGCACAACATTGTTTTAAAAATACAGACATTAAAAATTCTTTGGCATATATTTCATGAAATTTTCACATTTTAACAGAAGCAATTACAGAATTGAAAAAAAACTGGAACCCCATTAACAGAGTCTGTATCATTGGTGGACAATGTATTACACCATTTAAAAACTGCACCAGGCAAAAATGCACGAAGTGCATTTTTAAAACTTGAGGCCGTTTTACAAAAAAATCCTGATTTTTCTATTTTACAAAATGTAGTAAAAATTTTAAGTGGCGAAAATGTTGAGCTTCCTGAAGACATAACGCCAGAAACAGTGTTAATGTTGCAGTATGCACCGGTACAGCCTTACTCCACACAATTTAGAAAAAATAATGGTAGTTTATTGCAATAGCAAATATAACACCGACAAAAACAATAATAATTAAGAAATGATTTTTACTTTTGTTTACATTTTATAATAGAAGTATTGTTTTTTTTTATACTTTATAGAATTTAAGTAATTAATTTTGTGCAATATATAGATGGGCAAAGCACATAAAGGTTTGAATAAAATACTTTTGGACTGCGGCATTGTTTTTATAAATTTTAATAAAAATATAACCTATTTTAAGCGAACATTTTTGAAAACCTGCCATATCTTTCTTATCTTTATAGAACCTTAATCGGTTCTATAAAGCTATTTTGTGTTTTTTGACAACCTAATAATCTACCTATTCTTATAATTTTTAATGCCTTAAGTTCCGACCTTTACTTATCACACACAACACTTCACTTACATTCTTGAGACTCTTCGTCTATCCTGGTCGCATTTCCAAAATCGTGTCGCTTTTCATCTGTAAAACACAAACCTTCACCAAACTGAAATACAAGCGCGACATACTTCAATAATCTTTCCCCGATAATTTAACTCAACTTTTTAAGTTTTGTTGCTGTGTTTATATAAATATTTTATTTACCGGATGGCGCAACGGCGTTTGCATGTCCACCCTGTGGAGCCCGACGCACCACTTCTTGACGTGGACCGGTATATTCATGCCATCTATACGTGCTCCTATATTCTGAATGCAACTAAAAATATCTTGATTCAATAGTCATCCCTTAATTTAATATATCGATTTATTTTTAGAGCCTGTTATATAATTATAGGTGTATAACTGTAGGTGTGTAGGTTTCTATACTCGTGACCAACCCTCCAACTACAGAGGACAATAACCTTTAGCGATTTTTAGAACAACAGGGGTTGTCAACTGATTATGTCGCAATTGATATTAGATGCGCATTAGATTTTGTCGCAGTATTTGTATTACTTTTTTTGAATTAAATTACGTTATTGTTAAAAGTTTCTTTTGATGTTTTTCTTTTCTTGCGGTCAATAACTTTAGTGACCTTGTTTTAGGAAGCAATTGTAAAAGAATTATATTTTAAAATAGAGAAATGATTTCCATGCTACTAGCTTTTGCAGAATGAATTTATTATTAAATGTATTACCTTATCAACCGGCATTGAAGGGCACGCTCTACAGAGATTCCAAAATGAACCAATCATGAGTTCTTTTAATGAGGGACACGGGTAAAGAAGAAGTACTGTGGCTGGGTAGCCATCCACTCGCGATTGTCGATTTCAACGGTTGTTGCAATAGCACTATTATTATACTTGTAGGTGGACTTAAACGAATGCAGTCAGCATGACGAACCCCACCTTGCTGATGGTGTAATCCAGTATAGTTTGCTGGTTTCAGCTACAAGCACACTGAGGAATCAATAGTATGACGCCTGCGAAGATGCGACGCCAGCGTCGGCGCCGACACATTTTCGGCAGAGCCCCTTATTTGCCACTACAATTCACCTGTATCATAAATCAAATGGGGATTGGATTCTATTGCTAAGAAATAGCACACATTGTTCTAAAAATACATCATAAATCACAAGATTAATTTATATAAATTTCACAATTTTATTTATGATTTTGTTTTCATTTGCTATTAAGTTAGAGATCTCTTACAAAACAACATGTTAAATAATGTGTATTTAATGAAGAACAATAACAAGCAATATTTATTTTAATATTTGTTTACCAAATAAAAGCAAAATAATAAATAAATTATATTAAAAAATGTATATTTTTGATATAAATACAAACTGCTTTTACAAATCAATAACGGACTTAATCTATTAAAAATATATTTGCGTTATCTTGAAATACAAACTGTTTCGACCTCAGCCTTGAAGAGTCATTTCAGTCTATCGTGCGGTCATAACTTGTTGTTAAAACTATAAAATGGCTTATAGGACGGAGGGACTCTTCGAGCGTATACTTATAAATTATAGATGGGTTTTTGTTTGTTTCTTTTTATTGCCTATCTCGTTTCTCTACAATATTTGCTTTTATTTGAGAAACTGGATTGTCTACAAATTAAATAGTGCTCCAAAACAACACGAAATCAAAGTGAAAAATGTTCAAAAACAGGTATGTCATCCCCATATCATCAAGTATTTAACTTTTATCATTTTCATGAAATTTGTGTATTCAAAATAAATAATTAAGAACTTCTAACAAGTACAAATTACATTCACTTTATACTAATAATATTGTTTTATTTGAATACGTCTTTATTTATGTTTTCTGCTTTATTTTAATACCATTTCCGTGATATAATTAATATATGAATATATATATATATATATATATATATATATATATATATATATATATTTATATATATATATATATATATATATATATATATATATATGTATATATATGTATATATATATATATATATATATATATATATATATATATATATATATATACATATATATATATATATATGTTACGGTAAAAGCACAAAATCGGCAAATGTGCAGATTTGCCGGTATATTTGCACATCTACCAATTTGCTAGGTAAATGTTAGTTTCAATTTGAGATCAACTTCATATATCTACTTTTACCGGTAAAAGTCCACATTTTCCACCGTATTTCGGTAAAATTTAAAAGAATAATAACAGAAATATAATACACTTTTATATTAAAGTTAAACTATATTTTATATAATTATATTATTTCATTTAAACACTATTTTATAATAATATTATTTCAAAGGATTATATAAATCGCTCATAAAAACAAATAGAGAAAATAAAATAGCAAACTGATGCTTAACAAACACTACAATAACCTCAAAAATGCAGGTTTGTCGATCAGCACATGCGCTCTGTATGTTAAAGTAAACCTCTATACATTTACCAACAGTATTAGGTATATGTACACATTTGCTGGAAATAGTTGGTAAATGTAAGTTGAATTCACATTTACCAACCAAGAAGGCAAATGTGCACATATACCGGTATATGTGTACATTTACCAATACGTACTTTTACCGTAACATATATGTATATATATATATATATATATATATATATATATATATATGTATATATATATATACATATATATATATATATATATATATAATATATATATATATATATATATATATATATATATATATATAAGAGGTTTTCGCGGTTAGAGGTTAATATTAGATAGATTATTTAGAGAGGTTAATATTAGAGGTTTTCGCGGATAGATACCTGTGTTGTTTTGTTTTCTCGGGGATTCCGCGTCGATGTTGAGGGTTGGTTCTGAAAAGAACCGGATTCTCGACGTTTCGGCGAACTAACATTCGCCATTTTCTAGAGATATATGCGTCCGTGCGGGTTAACCGTTAGACGCGTACTGAGAGCTCGTTCTTTCATGGGATCCTTTGTTTTGTGGCGGTTGTGGGCCTTGAGCCCGTCCTTCCGCCGTCTTTTGTTTTGGTTCTGTTTTTTTTTTGTTGTCTGTTTGTCTTTTGGTTCGGTGTTAGCGAGAAACATTAAAAAAACGGCTCTTTTCAGTTTTTTTTTCCTCTCCTGGTTTCTTCTGTTGTGGCTTCTGGTCCTCGGTTGGGTTGATCCTGCTGTGGCCTCTTGTCCTCGGCTGGTCCTGCTGTGGTCCTTTGGCTTCCTTCTTTGTTTCTTCTGTGTTGTCTCATTTGCTGTGTTGTCGGTGTGGTCCTTTTGTTTCTCTGGGGTTGCTTTGGGTACTCTGTAGGTAGAAAGCATTGTTATTTATTGTCTGAATGTGGTATTTTATATGTGGTTATATATATATATATATATATATATATATATATATATATATATATATATATATATATATATACATATATATATATATATATATATATATATATATATATATATATATATATATATATATATATATATATATATTATATATATATATATATTATATATATATATATATATATGTTGTATTAGAGGTTTTCGCGGATAGATACCTGTTTTGTTTTGTTTTCTCGGGGTTTCCGCGTCGATGTTGAGGGTTGGTTCTGAAAAGAACCGGATTCTCGACGTATCGGCGAACTAACATTCGCCATTTTCAAGAGATATATGCGTCCGTGCGGATTAACCGTTAGACGCGTACTGAGAGCTCGTTCTTTCATGGGATCCTTTGTTTTGTGGCGGTTGTGGGCCGTGAGCGTCCTTCCGCCGTCTTTTGTTTTGGTTCTGTTTTTTTTTTGTCTGTTTGTCCTAGCGAGAAACATTAAAACAACGGCTCTTTTCAGTTTTGTTTTATAAAGATAACAATTAAACAATAGATAGATAAATAATAGATAAACAATAATAAACAATAGATAGATAACAAAATAACAATTAAAGACAAACAACAACATATTTTGTTTGATAAAGATAAAAGAAAGATTTTGGGATAAAGATAGCCATTAATTTGTTTGGTTTTCTTCACAATGTAATCCATATGTCTTGCGAAGGTTAGTCTTTTATCCAGTATAATACCTAGATATTTTACCTGATTTTCCCATTTTATACTTGTATTATTAATCTTGAGGCGTTTTGTTGGGATGTGTTTGAATTTTCTTCTTGTGAACATGGTGGCTTGAGTTTTCTCAGCGTTAAGTTGTATTTTCCACGTGTTACACCAGCGATTTATCTCATCTAGGTGGTTTTGTAGTCTCTCGGTGATGGTGCTCGCCAGGATTCCTCTGGTAAATATAGCAGTGTCGTCTGCGTATAGTGCAATTTTTGTGTTTTCCATTCTTGGTATGTCAGCGGTGTAAATGTTGTAGAGCAGGGGCCCCAGTATGGATCCTTGGGGGCACACGCTCCCACTGGACGTGTCGTCGACATCGTGTCATTTAATTTCACCTGGAACGTTCTGTAGCCGAGGTACGAAGCTAGTAGCTTTATCATCCCCATCGGGATTTTAAATTTATTCATTTTATATATTAAGCCTTTATATATTAAGCCTTGTCGAAGGCCTTTGAGACGTCCAGGAGTACCGCTCCCATGGCGTATCCTCTGCTGAAAGCGTCTATTATCGCTTCGGTTATTCTAGTTGTCTGGTATGTTGTGCAATGTTCTTGTCTGAATCCGTACTGTTCGTCCGGGATTATTTGTTTCTCGTCAACTATGTCTGTCAGTCGATGGTGTATTATTTTCTCCGTTATTTTTCCAAGTCCTGTTAGTAGGCTTATTGGCCTGTAGCTTGATGTTTTGTTCCTGGGTTTGTTGGGTTTGGAAATCAGTATTGCTGTGGCGTGTTTCCATTGGGTCGGAAACGTTCTGAGTTTGAGCGATGCGTTTACGATTTGATTCATTCTGTTTATAGCGGGCGGCGTTAGGTTCTTGATAGTCACATTGTTAATATTATCACAACCGGGTGCTTTCCTGTTTTTAAGGTTTTTTATTATCTCGGCTATTTCCTCTGGCGTTGATTCTCTTATGTCGCAGTTTTCTTCGCTGTTTAGAATCCTCCTTACCGTTTCGTAGATTCCTTGAGAGTTATGGATTGCGTTTGGGATATTTGGTGTGAATTGTTCTTCGAGGGCGTTTGCGAAAGTCTCTGTCTTGTCAGTGTCAGAGGTTGCTGTGCTGCCGTCGTTATTTTTGATAGGTGGTATTGTGTTGCGGTTCTGTTGTTTTAGAGTCTTGGCTAAGTACCACGGTTCGTCTTTGGTGTCGTTTATTCGTTCTAGTTTGTTTTCCCAGTCTGCGTTGTGTTGTTCTTGTAGCGCCAGTTTTAGTTGTTTTGTCAGTCTCTTCAGGACCGTTTTATCTGTCCGTGCTAATGTACGTTGGTACGTCTTGTTTGCTTGCCGTTTTGCGCGTATTAGGTTCATTATTTCCTGTGGGTCTGTAGTTGTTTTGTTGAAGGTTAGTTTCTTGTGGCGGTATGGAGCGCCTCCTTTATTTCGTTCTCGAATGTTTGCGCCGCCTGTTCTAGGCTTAATGGGTCTGTAATATCTGTGCAGGTAATATCTAGGTTCTCTTTGAACTTTTCCCAGTTTGTTAATGTTTTCTCGCACGTTCTTCTCGCACTTTTCGTTTGGACGTTCATGTGCACGGGGTTGTGATCGGAGCTCAAGTCTTCAATACAGACTATGTCGATGTTTGCTGTGACGTTTTTCATTACTGCTATGTCCAATATGTCCGCGGGTTTCTGTTATTACCTGTGAAATGTGTTGGCTCGTTTGGGGCTAGAACCGTTAGTAGGCGGTTTTCTGTGTAACGTTTTAGTTCTCTTCCTTTTTGATTTGTTTTTCTGCAGTTCCACTGTGTGTGTTTTGCGTTAAAGTCTCCTGCGGCTATCGTTGCCGTGTTATTTCTAAATATTTTATTCAAGTCTGGAGTGCTCATTTCTTTCCTTGGTGGCGAGTATAGTGAATACAAGGCCAGTGGACCGTCTGCGGTCATTATTTCGATTCCTATCGTTTCTGTGTTATCCGCCGTGTCAACTTCGGGCAATTCGTGGTGTTTCAAATTCCTCTTGATTATTATGGCAACTCCGCCTGCGGCTTGTTGGCCCCTGTCTTTCCTGTAGGTTTGGTAGTTTGGTATGTTCAGGCGATTGCAGCGTCGCAGGTGCGTCTCGTTGATTAGCGCCACATCTATGTTGTATTCCGTCATGTGTGCTACCAGTTCTAGTTTCTTACTTTCGACTCCGTTTGCGTTCCAGAAAACAATCTTTAGTTCGTCTACTTTCCGTTTTCTAGTCATTTTTGATGATTCTGACGATGTTTGTGATGGTTTTTGAGTAATTTGTCAGTTCGTCGTCGACTGTTTGTACAAAGGCGTATTTCTTTAGCAGTTTCGCTAGTTCGTCCGTTACTTTGTCTATTGTTGTCTTTGTCATCGGTGTTTTCCTTTCAGTGTTTTGTCTGTTTTCGCTGGTGGTTGCTTGTGCTGTGTCCCGGTATGTCGTGTTTTCCCTAGCTGTAGCTTGTTTGTAACTGTTCGGGTTTGTCCTGGGGGTTGGTCGTTGTCTTGTCGTCTCTGCGGTTCTGTTTGTTGGTTTGGCGGGGCAGTTCCTCCATATTGAGACGTGTTCGCCTCCGCAGTTTGCGCATTTGGGTGGCAGTGTTGCTGGTTCCTCGCATAGGTGCGTGCTGTGTTTTCCAGCACATTTCATGCACCTATATTCCGCGTTGCAGTTTCTCTGTACGTGTCCATAGAGCTGACATCTATGGCATTGTACTGTGTCTCCTCTGGGCTTGAGCGGCTCTATTCTCACGCTGAGGTATTGTATTCTTTCCATTTGATAGATGGATTTGTACTGTTTTGGTATTTCCACTAATACCATTTGGATAGGGGCCGCGTTCCTTCCCTTCATTCTTGTCACCTTGGTTGCCGGGTAACCTTTTTCGGCTAGGTCGTTGAGTATTTCTTCTCCCCCGACTTCGGTGGGGATTCCCTTGATCACCACCTTGATGTTCTTCTCAGAGCTCAGTTGGTAAGTGTGGAACTCGTAGTTTTCTTCTTTCATTAGGCTGTACATTTCACGATAATCCGTTATCGTTTGTGGTTGGATCCTTATTGCGTCTCTTGTCGACGTGGCCCTTGTGGATTTTATGTGTTTGCTGTCCAGTTTTTTGCTGAGTCTGGTCCATTTTTCCTTGTTCCGTAGAATGATTGGGGTGTTGTTCTTTTCTTCGGTAGGGTTTTCGGTTTCTGGTTTTATATAGTCTTCGTCGTCACTGTCCTCTGTGTCTAAGCATGCATACATGTTCATACTTACCTGTGATCCTGACGTACTCGCTCTCTCTAGTTTGGCAGTTTTCTTGGGAAACTTGAACGTTTCCTCGTCCTCCGGGTCGGTTTTGCGCTTGGAGGCGGCTTCGGTGGAGCTTTCGGTGTCCATCGGTGTAGGTTTCCTCCTCGGGGCGGCTTCGGTGGCTCTCCTTGGGGCGGCTTCGGTGGCTCTCCTCGGGGCGGCTTCGGTGGCTCTCCTCGGGGCGGCTTCAGTTGATCTCTTCGGTTCGGCGTCATTGGTCCTCTCGGCGGCGGTCGTTCTGGTCGCGGCGGTGTCCTAGGGTTGTTCCGCGGCGGTGGTCTTCATCCTTTTCGCTATTTGGTTAAATAGCTTCTTCAGGCCGTCCTCGCTGATGGAGTCCAGGAAGTTGTAGTACTTGATTTCCATGGAGGCGGCGGTTCCGTTGGCGCTGGTTTGCATGATTGGATTCATGTTTTTCGTTGGGGTTTGGAATTTATTTGTCTAAATAAATTGTTCGGTTTAACGTGTGCTTCGTTCGAAGTTCGGTTAAGCTATGATGCTGAGAACTCGTTCGTCGGATGCGACTATTTATAGCTGTCTGGCTTCGGGTCATGCGCGTTGTGTGCGGTGCTTCGGTTCGGTTGTTTGTTTGTCTTTTTTGTCGTATATGTGTCTTGGGTGTTTGGGATTGCATTTTGAGGGTGGATATGATCGGTCGCCATGCTGGGGGGAGTCTCAAGGAGTCGTCTCTCGTGTTGATGCAGTAGTCTCGTTGTTCTATCTCTATGGCTTCTCTGTATACTCTTGACATTTCGTGGCTAATCTGTGAAAGAGTCCTTGAATTCCTAAAGTCCATCCAGTGACCGGTATTTGTGTGTTGTACGTGGTACGTCCAATGTAGGTTCGATCACATGTTCCGCAAGGTATCTCGTAAATTCCATGGTATTCTAACGGGATGTTTGAAAATGGTGTCGATGTTGTAGGTATGCTGTGCTAACGGGTTTCTGGCGTTCTTCAGTTCTTTGGCTACTGTTCTCTGTACGACGTAAAGCTCTGGATATTAAGCTGTTTGGATAGTCATTTGAAGAAAGGGCTTCTCGTAAGTTTCTCAATTCTTTAGGTAAGTTAAGCTGAACAGCTAGTCTTTTCGATCGGGTGGTAAGAGTGTTGACTACAGATGCTAGTTGTTTGGGATGATGGTGCGAAGAAGCGTTCAGATATCTGTTTGTATGGGTTGGTTTCCGGTACACAGTGTGACTCAAGGTGCCGTCAGGTTTCTTCTGTACCAAAACATCCAAGAAAGGAAGTCGTTGATGCTTTTCTATCTCCATTGTGAATTTAATTTGGTCGTGTTGGGAGTTAAGATAGGTAAGGAATTTGTCCAGCTCTGGTCTGCCGTGGGGCCAGATTACAAATGTGTCGTCAACATATATGGTTGTAAACATTTTGCTAAATGTTTCGCAAGAAGTTGGACCGGTGACCCAACGGAGCTTACTATTGGTCGGAGTAGGGCTCCATCTTTGTGGATCTTTGGTAAACCATATATCTTGGGACACCGTGAATATTTCTCCCTTGGTATAAAAGCTCCGTTGCAAGGTCTGTTGGGTCACCGGTCCAACTTCTTGCGAAACATTTAGCAAAATGTTTACAACCATACGCCGAAGATTGTGATTCCTATGTCCGCAATGCTGAACACTTCATAGACATACTGAAAAATCACCAACTCCAGCCCGGCCACCTCCTTGTGAGCTTTGACAATGTATCTTTATTCACGAGTACCGGTCCCTGAGGCCTTAAACATCATAAGATCGATATTAAAACCAGAAAAGTATGTATCAGATCTGGCAGAACATTGTTTAAAGAATACATACTTTAGGTACGATGGTCAAATATACAAACAATTCCTAGGAGCACCAATGGGTTCACCTCTATCCCCAGTAATAGCCAACATATTTCTTACAGATTTTGAGGAAAAGGCAATCTCATCACCCACACTTAAACCTACACTCTGGTTAAGATATGTTGACACATTTGTAATCTGGCTACACGGCAGACCAGAGCTGGACAAATTCTTTACCTATCTTAACTCCCAACACGACCAAATTAAATTCACAATGGAGATAGAAAAGCATCAACGACTTCCTTTCTTGGATGTTTTGGTAAAGAAGAAACCTGACGGCACCTTGAGTCACACTGTGTACCGGGAACCAACCCATACAGACAGATATCTGAACGATTCTTCGCACCATCATCCCAAACAACTAGCATCTGTAGTCAACACTCTTACTTCTTCGACTAGCTGATCAGCTTAACTTACCGAAAGGATTGAGAAACTTACGAGAAGCTCTTTCTTCATATGGATATCCAAACAGCTTAATATCCAGAGCTTTCTGTCGTACAGAGACATCCCGTTAGAATCCGAGTCATTAACATTCGAAACTCGAGTCATTAATATTCGAGTACATTCACGACTCGAGTTTCGACGCTTGGCGGTCATTTTCACACTTGAAAATGACCCTCAAATGTCGAAACTCGAGTCGTGAATGTAAATGTAGAAATAATATATAACTGTATGTAATAAGTTGTATAACATTTTTGCATATCATAAATGTGGTTAAAACATAGTGAATTTTAGAATTCAATGTAAGCATGAATTACCACCTAGTAACAGTCGCAACCATCCTATTCATATTTATAAATTATTTATAGAATCATTATATTATCAAAACGAACGTTTTGAAGTTTTATAACCTTGAACACTAGACTAAAATATCTCGATACACTTTAGATAAGGAAAACAGTATGTATAAATTTAACAACAATTAAGATTAAAAATTTAATTGTGGTTCTTTGCAAAAATATTTGTTCTTTATAGCTGAAAGTTTGTACTGATTTTACTGATACCTATTTGGAGTTTATTTATCGTCAAGGATACTTACTAAGAATGTGTGTTGGTTCTGATTAGTGCTAAAAAACGTAAGACTTAATCTGCAGGAGCAATTTTCTGCAGATTGCCCCGGCAGAATTTTGATGTTTCTTGTTGGAGGCCCAAATTTGTATTGCCTATTTCCTATTGAGGAATTGATGAATGAACGAGGCTTTAATTTTACTCCCTTCAAATTTTCCAGCAGATTGCCCTTCGTGTAAGACGCTTTAAAATATTCTAGTGCCAGATAAATTTGATTACGTATGTAGAAAAAGAAACCTTTACTTTCTGCTACAAAGTATTTTAATATAAACTTCGCGGATCTTAATTATTATACCCTTTAGAGGTTTATGTAGGTGAGCCTTATTTAATTTGATTACTTTACAAAAAAACTCTGAATTTATATTTTCAAACATATAGTGGGTAAACAGTACAGTGATCGGCATTTTAGAAATTGAATAAAGACAATAATAAATTGCATGCTTGTACAAAATGAATTTATGCATTATAATATTGCTAGTACTTAAAAAAACGATACTTTTCTATTTAAATAATAATTCAAAATAATTCAAAATTTTATAGAAAATAAGAAGATTAATGTTTAATTTATCCAAAAACAGTTATCGCTCACATAAATATAGCGGTTTTTCAGTGGATTTACAGTAATTGATTTACAGACAATGCTTTAAAATAAATAAAAATAATTAAAAATATTTAGAACAATATTTTATAAAGTATGCGATATGTCTGTATAGTCTTGTCTGTGTAATCTTGTCTGCCTACTATTGTATGACTAGTCTTGTCTGTCTAGTCTTGCCTGTCTAGTCTCGTCTGTCCAATCTTGTCTGACCAGCATTGTCTGTCTAGTCTTATCTGTCTAGTCTTGTCTGTCTAGTCTTGTCTGTCTAGCCTTGTCTGTCTAGTCTTGCCTGTCTAGTCTTGTCCGTCTAGTCTTGTCCGTCTAGTCTGGTCCGACTAGTCTTGTCCGTCTAGTCTTGTCCGTCTAGTCTTGTCCGTCTAGTCTTGTCCGTCTAGTTTTGTCCGTCTAGTCTTGTCCGTCTAGCCTTGTCCGTCTAGTCTTGTCCGTCTAGTCTTGTCCGTCTAGTCTTGTCCGTCTAGTCTTGTCCGTCTAGTCTTGTCCGTCTAGTCTTGTCCGTCTAGTCTTGTCAGTCTAGTCTTGTCTGTCTAGTCTTGTCTGTCTAGTCTTGTCTGTCTAGTCTTGTCTGTCTAGTCTTGTCTGTCTAGTCTTGTCTGTCTAGTCTTGTCTGTCTAGTCTTGTCTGTCTAGTCTAGTCTGTCTAGTCTTGTCTGTCTACTCTTGTCTGTCTAGTCTTGTCTGTCTAGTCTTGTCTGTCTAGTCTTGTCTGTCTAGTCTTGTCTGTCTAGTCTTGTCTGTCTAGTCTTGTGTGTCTAGTCTTGTCTGTCTAGTCTTGTCTGTCTAGTCTTGTCTGTCTAGTCTTGTCTGTCTAGTCTTGTCTGTCTAGTCTTGTCTGTCTAGTCTTGTCTGTCTAGTCTTGTCTGTCTAGTCTTGTCTGTCTAGTCTTGTCTGTCTAGTCTTGTCTGTCTAGTCTTGTCTGTCTAGTCTTGTCTGTCTAGTCTTGTCTGTCTAGTCTGTCTAGTCTTGTCTGTCTAGTCTTGTCTGTCTAGTCTTGTCTGTCTAGTCTTGTCTGTCTAGTCTTGTCTGTCTAGTCTTGTCTGTCTAGTCTTGTCTGTCTAGTCTTGTCTGTCTAGTCTTGTCTGTCTAGTCTTGTCTGTCTAGTCTTGTCTGTCTAGTCTTGTCTGTCTAGTCTTGTCTGTCTAGTCTTGTCTGTCTAGTCTTGTCTGTCTAGTCTTGTCTGTCTAGTCTTGTCTGTCTAGTCTTGTCTGTCTAGTCTTGTCTGTCTAGTCTTGTCTGTCTAGTCTTGTCTGTCTAGTCTTGTCTGTCTAGTCTTGTCTGTCTAGTCTTGTCTGTCTAGTCTTGTCTGTCTAGTCTTGTCTGTCTAGTCTTGTCTGTCTAGTCTTGTCTGTCTAGTCTTGTCTGTCTAGTCTTGTCTGTCTAGTCTTGTCTGTCTAGTCTTGTCTGTCTAGTCTTGTCTGTCTAGTCTTGTCTGTCTAGTCTTGTCTGTCTAGTCTTGTCTGTCTAGTCTTGTCTGTCTAGTCTTGTCTGTCTAGTCTTGTCTGTCTAGTCTTGTCTGTCTAGTCTTGTCTGTCTGGTCTTGTCTGTCTGGTCTTGTCTGTCTGGTCTTGTCTGTCTGGTCTTGTCTGTCTGGTCTTGTCTGTCTGGTCTTGTCTGTCTGGTCTTGTCTGTCTGGTCTTGTCTGTCTGGTCTTGTCTGTCTGGTCTTGTCTGTCTGGTCTTGTCTGTCTGGTCTTGTCTGTCTGGTCTTGTCTGTCTGGTCTTGTCTGTCTGGTCTTGTCTGTCTGGTCTTGTCTGTCATGGTCTTGTCTGTCTGGTCATGTCTGTCTGGTCTTGTCTGTCTGGTCTTGTCTGTCTGGTCTTGTCTGTCTGGTCTTGTCTGTCTGGTCTTGTCTGTCTGGTCTTGTCTGTCTGGTCTTGTCTGTCTGGTCTTGTCTGTCTGGTCTTGTCTGTCTGGTCTTGTCTGTCTGGTCTTGTCTGTCTGGTCTTGTCTGTCTGGTCTTGTCTGTCTGGTCTTGTCTGTCTGGTCTTGTCTGTCTGGTCTTGTCTGTCTGGTCTTGTCTGTCTGGTCTTGTCTGTCTGGTCTTGTCTGTCTGGTCTTGTCTGTCTGGTCTTGTCTGTCTGGTCTTGTCTGTCTGGTCTTGTCTGTCTGGTCTTGTCTGTCTGGTCTTGTCTGTCTGGTCTTGTCTGTCTGGTCTTGTCCGTCTGGTCTTGTCTGTCTGGTCTTGTCTGTCTGGTCTTGTCTGTCTGGTCTTGTCTGTCTGGTCTTGTCTGTCTGGTCTTGTCTGTCTGGTCTTGTCTGTCTGGTCTTGTCTGTCTGGTCTTGTCTGTCTGTCTTGTCTGTCTGGTCTTGTCTGTCTGGTCTTGTCTGTCTGGTCTTGTCTGTCTGGTCTTGTCTGTCTGGTCTTGTCTGTCTGGTCCTTGTCTGTCTGGTCTTGTCTGTCTGGTCTTGTCTGTCTGGTCTTGTCTGTCTGGTCTTGTCTGTCTGGTCTTGTCTGTCTGGTCTTGTCTGTCTGGTCTTGTCTGTCTGGTCTTGTCTGTCTGGTCTTGTCTGTCTGGTCTTGTCTGTCTGGTCTTGTCTGTCTGGTCTTGTCTGTCTGGTCTTGTCTGTCTGGTCTTGTCTGTCTGGTCTTGTCTGTCTGGTCTTGTCTGTCTGGTCTTGTCTGTCTGGTCTTGTCTGTCTGGTCTTGTCTGTCTGGTCTTGTCTGTCTGGTCTTGTCTGTCTGGTCTTGTCTGTCTGGTCTTGTCTGTCTGGTCTTGTCTGTCTGGTCTTGTCTGTCTGGTCTTGTCTGTCTGGTCTTGTCTGTCTGGTCTTGTCTGTCTGGTCTTGTCTGTCTGGTCTTGTCTGTCTGGTCTTGTCTGTCTGGTCTTGTCTGTCTGGTCTTGTCTGTCTGGTCTTGTCTGTCTGGTCTTGTCTGTCTGGTCTTGTCTGTCTGGTCTTGTCTGTCTGGTCTTGTCTGTCTGGTCTTGTCTGTCTGGTCTTGTCTGTCTGGTCTTGTCTGTCTGGTCTTGTCTGTCTGGTCTTGTCTGTCTGGTCTTGTCTGTCTGGTCTTGTCTGTCTGGTCTTGTCTGTCTGGTCTTGTCTGTCTGGTCTTGTCTGTCTGGTCTTGTCTGTCTGGTCTTGTCTGTCTGGTCTTGTCTGTCTGGTCTTGTCTGTCTGGTCTTGTCTGTCTGGTCTTGTCTGTCTGGTCTTGTCTGTCTGGTCTTGTCTGTCTGGTCTTGTCTGTCTGGTCTTGTCTGTCTGGTCTTGTCTGTCTGGTCTTGTCTGTCTGGTCTTGTCTGTCTGGTCTTGTCTGTCTGGTCTTGTCTGTCTGGTCTTGTCTGTCTGGTCTTGTCTGTCTGGTCTTGTCTGTCTGGTCTTGTCTGTCTGGTCTTGTCTGTCTGGTCTTGTCTGTCTGGTCTTGTCTGTCTGGTCTTGTCTGTCTGGTCTTGTCTGTCTGGTCTTGTCCTGTCTGGTCTTGTCTGTCTGGTCTTGTCTGTCTGGTCTTGTCTGTCTGGTCTTGTCTGTCTGGTCTTGTCTGTCTGGTCTTGTCTGTCTGGTCTTGTCTGTCTGGTCTTGTCTGTCTGGTCTTGTCTGTCTGGTCTTGTCTGTCTGGTCTTGTCTGTCTGGTCTTGTCTGTCTGGTCTTGTCTGTCTGGTCTTGTCTGTCTGGTCTTGTCTGTCTGGTCTTGTCTGTCTGGTCTTGTCTGTCTGGTCTTGTCTGTCTGGTCTTGTCTGTCTGGTCTTGTCTGTCTGGTCTTGTCTGTCTGGTCTTGTCTGTCTGGTCTTGTCTGTCTGGTCTTGTCTGTCTGGTCTTGTCTGTCTGGTCTTGTCTGTCTGGTCTTGTCTGTCTGGGTCTTGTCTGTCTGGTCTTGTCTGTCTGGTCTTGTCTGTCTGGTCTTGTCTGTCTGGTCTTGTCTGTCTGGTCTTGTCTGTCTGGTCTTGTCTGTCTGGTCTTGTCTGTCTGGTCTTGTCTGTCTGGTCTTGTCTGTCTGGTCTTGTCTGTCTGGTCTTGTCTGTCTGGTCTTGTCTGTCTGGTCTTGTCTGTCTGGTCTTGTCTGTCTGGTCTTGTCTGTCTGGTCTTGTCTGTCTGGTCTTGTCTGTCTGGTCTTGTCTGTCTGGTCTTGTCTGTCTGGTCTTGTCTGTCTGGTCTTGTCTGTCTGGTCTTGTCTGTCTGGTCTTGTCTGTCTGGTCTTGTCTGTCTGGTCTGGTCTTGTCTGTCTGGTCTTGTCTGTCTGGTCTTGTCTGTCTGGTCTTGTCTGTCTGGTCTTGTCTGTCTGGTCTTGTCTGTCTGGTCTTGTCTGTCTAGTCTTGTCTGTCTAGTCTTGTCTGTCTAGTCTTGTCTGTCTAGTCTTGTCTGTCTAGTCTTGTCTGTCTAGTCTTGTCTGTCTAGTCTTGTCCTGTCTAGTCTTGTCTGTCTAGTCTTGTCTGTCTAGTCTTGTCTGTCTAGTCTTGTCTGTCTAGTCTTGTCTGTCTCGTCTTGTCTGTCTGGTCTTGTCTGTCTGGTCTTGTCTGTCTGGTCTTTGTCTCTCTGGGTCTTGACTGTCTGGTCTTGTCTGTCTGGTCTTGTCTGTCTGGTCTTGTCTGTCTGGTCTTGTCTGTCTGGTCTTGTCTGTCTGGTCTAGTCTGTCTGGTCTTGTCTGTCTGGTCTTGTCTGTCTGGTCTTGTCTGTCTGGTCTTGTCTGTCTGGTCTTGTCTGTCTGGTCTTGTCTGTCTGGTCTTGTCTGTCTGGTCTTGTCTGTCTGGTCTTGTCTGTCTGGTCTTGTCTGTCTGGTCTTGTCTGTCTGGTCTTGTCCTGTCTGGTCTTGTCTGTCTGGTCTTGTCTGTCTGGTCCTTGTCTGTCTGGTCTTGTCTGTCTGGTCTTGTCTGTCTGGTCTTGTCTGTCTGGTCTTGTCTGTCTGGTCTTGTCTGTCTGGTCTTGTCTGTCTGGTCTTGTCTGGTCTGGTCTTGTCTGTCTGGTCTTGTCTGTCTGGTCTTGTCTGTCTGGTCTTGTCTGTCTGTTTGTCTTGTCTGTCTGGTCTTGTCTGTCTGGTCTTGTCTGTCTGGTCTTGTCTGTCTGGTCTTGTCTGTCTGGTCTTGTCTGTCTGGTCTTGTCTGTCTGGTCTTGTCTGTCTGGTCTTGTCTGTCTGGTCTTGTCTGTCTGGTCTTGTCTGTCTGGTCTTGTCTGTCTGGTCTTGTCTGTCTGGTCTTGTCTGTCTGGTCTTGTCTGTCTGGTCTTGTCTGTCTGGTCTTGTCTGTCTGGTCTTGTCTGTCTGGTCTTGTCTGTCTGGTCTTGTCTGTCTGGTCTTGTCTGTCTGGTCTTGTCTGTCTGGTCTTGTCTGTCTGGTCTTGTCTGTCTGGTCTTGTCTGTCTGGTCTTGTCTGTCTGGTCTTGTCTGTCTGGTCTTGTCTGTCTGGTCTTGTCTGTCTGGTCTTGTCTGTCTGGTCTTGTCTGTCTTGGTCTTGTCTGTCTGGTCTTGTCTGTCTGGTCTTGTCTGTCTGGTCTTGTCTGTCTGGTCTTGTCTGTCTGGTCTTGTCTGTCTGGTCTTGTCTGTCTGGTCTTGTCTGTCTGGTCTTGTCTGTCTGGTCTTGTCTGTCTGGTCTTGTCTGTCTGGTCTTGTCTGTCTGGTCTTGTCTGTCTGGTCTTGTCTGTCTGGTCTTGTCTGTCTGGTCTTGTCTGTCTGGTCTTGTCTGTCTGGTCTTGTCTGTCTGGTCTTGTCTGTCTGGTCTTGTCTGTCTGGTCTTGTCTGTCTGGTCTTGTCTGTCTGGTCTTGTCTGTCTGGTCTTGTCTGTCTGGTCTTGTCTGTCTGGTCTTGTCTGTCTGGTCTTGTCTGTCTGGTCTTGTCTGTCTGGTCTTGTCTGTCTGGTCTTGTCTGTCTGGTCTTGTCTGTCTGGTCTTGTCTGTCTGGTCTTGTCTGTCTGGTCTTGTCTGTCTGGTCTTGTCTGTCTGGTCTTGTCTGTCTGGTCTTGTCTGTCTGGTCTTGTCTGTCTGGTCTTGTCTGTCTGGTCTTGTCTGTCTGGTCTTGTCTGTCTGGTCTTGTCTGTCTGGTCTTGTCTGTCTGGTCTTGTCTGTCTGTCTTGTCTGTCTGGTCTTGTCTGTCTGGTCTTGTCTGTCTGGTCTTGTCTGTCTGGTCTTGTCTGTCTGGTCTTGTCTGTCTGGTCTTGTCTGTCTGGTCTTGTCTGTCTGGTCTTGTCTGTCTGGTCTTGTCTGTCTGGTCTTGTCTGTCTGGTCTTGTCTGTCTGGTCTTGTCTGTCTGGTCTTGTCTGTCTGGTCTTGTCTGTCTGGTCTTGTCTGTCTGGTCTGGTCGGTCTGGTCTTGTCTGTCTGGTCTTGTCTGTCTGGTCTTGTCTGTCTGGTCTTGTCTGTCTGGTCTTGTCTGTCTGGTCTTGTCTGTCTGGTCTTGTCTGTCTGGTCTTGTCTGTCTGGTCTTGTCTGTCTGGTCTTGTCTGTCTGGTCTTGTCTGTCTGGTCTTGTCTGTCTGGTCTTGTCTGTCTGGTCTTGTCTGTCTGGTCTTGTCTGTCTGGTCTTGTCTGTCTGGTCTTGTCTGTCTGGTCTTGTCTGTCTGTCTTGTCTGCCTGGTCTTGTCTGTCTGGTCTTGTCTGTCTGGTCTTGTCTGTCTGGTCTTGTCTGTCTGGTCTTGTCTGTCTGGTCTTGTCTGTCTGGTCTTGTCTGTCTGGTCTTGTCTGTCTGGTCTTGTCTGTCTGGTCTTGTCTGTCTGGTCTTGTCTGTCTGGTCTTGTCTGTCTGGTCTTGTCTGTCTGGTCTTGTCTGTCTGGTCTTGTCTGTCTGGTCTTGCCTGTCTGGTCTTGTCTGTCTGGTCTTGTCTGTCTGGTCTTGTCTGTCTGGTCTTGTCTGTCTGGTCTTGTCTGTCTGGTCTTGTCTGTCTGGTCTTGTCTGTCTGGTCTTGTCTGTCTGGTCTTGTCTGTCTGGTCTTGTCTGTCTGTCTTGTCTGTCTGGTCTTGTCTGTCTGGTCTTGTCTGTCTGGTCTTGTCTGTCTGGTCTTGTCTGTCTGGTCTTGTCTGTCTGGTCTTGTCTGTCTGGTCTTGTCTGTCTGGTCTTGTCTGTCTGGTCTTGTCTGTCTGGTCTTGTCTGTCTGGTCTTGTCTGTCTGGTCTTGTCTGTCTGGTCTTGTCTGTCTGGTCTTGTCTGTCTGGTCTTGTCTGTCTGGTCTTGTCTGTCTGGTCTTGTCTGTCTGGTCTTGTCTGTCTGGTCTTGTCTGTCTGGTCTTGTCTGTCTGGTCTTTGTCTGTCTGGTCTTGTCTGTCTGGTCTTGTCTGTCTGGTCTTGTCTGTCTGGTCTTGTCTGTCTGGTCTTGTCTGTCTGGTCTTGTCGGTCTGGTCTTGTCGGTCTTGTCTTGTCTGTCTGGTCTTGTCTGTCTGGCCTTGTCTGTCTGGTCTTGTCTGTCTGGTCTTGTCTGTCTAGTCTTGTCTGTCTAGTCTTGTCTGTCTAGTCTTGTCTGTCTAGTCTTGTCTGTCTAGTCTTGTCTGTCTAGTCTTGTCTGTCTAGTCTTGTCTGTCTAGTCTTGTCTGTCTAGTCTTGTCTGTCTAGTCTTGTCTGTCTAGTCTTGTCTGTCTAGTCTTGTCTGTCTAGTCTTGTCTGTCTAGTCTTGTCTGTCTAGTCTTGTCTGTCTAGTCTTGTCTGTCTAGTCTTGTCTGTCTAGTCTTGTCTGTCTAGTCTTGTCTGTCTAGTCTTGTCTGTCTAGTCTTGTCTGTCTAGTCTTGTCTGTCTAGTCTTGTCTGTCTAGTCTTGTCTGTCTAGTCTTGTCTGTCTAGTCTTGTCTGTCTAGTCTTGTCTGTCTAGTCTTGTCTGTCTAGTCTTGTCTGTCTAGTCTTGTCTGTCTAGTCTTGTCTGTCTAGTCTTGTCTGTCTAGTCTTGTCTGTCTAGTCTTGTCTGTCTAGTCTTGTCTGTCTAGTCTTGTCTGTCTAGTCTTGTCTGTCTAGTCTTGTCTGTTCTAGTCTTGTCTGTCTAGTCTTGTCTGTCTAGTCTTGTCTGTCTAGTCTTGTCTGTCTAGTCTTGTCTGTCTAGTCTTGTCTGTCTAGTTCTTGTCTGTCTAGTCTTGTCTGTCTAGTCTTGTCTGTCCTAA